>JAJONR010003340.1:0-66637 GCA_029582245.1 Solanum etuberosum | reverse complement strand
AAAAATAAAAATTTACCCCCTCCCCCCCCCTCCCCCCACATTCCACCAACCTACCCCTAAATTTTTTTTGTTTTCCAAAAAAACAAAAAAATTTACCCCTCCCAACCGCCGCCACCACCCCTACCCCACCTCCGCCTCCACCCCCAAATTTTTGTATGTTTCTCTAAAAAGAAAAATCATGCCTTTTTTTTTTTTAAAAAAAAAAAGGTTCTTGCCACACATCTGGCCCCCAAAGCTTAGCCCCGCCCACCCTCCAATTTTTTTGAAAAATAAATTAATGTTTTTGAAAATTAAAAGTTAATATTAATTTTTTTATTTTTTAACACAATTAAGAATTTTGAGTGGAAGTGAAAACTAAGTGATGGGTCAATATGGATACCCATATTTTATTCATTTTGACTATATTTGTAGAGATTCTTAAAATAGCTTGAAACTCATATTTACCCAATTAAAATATGAGTGATCCAAGTCACATTACATATGAATAAAATGGACTCATTTCATTAATATGAGCTGAAATTGCCACCCCTAACAAGAACCAAATGAAGTGCATCAAAGACAAAAATGATTGATAGAACATGTACACATTTATGACAAACATATTTCTATAAAGTATAAACTCTTGAACAAAAAACAAGACAAGAATATCACGCGAACATGTGCATAAAATAGTAAGTCTAAATACTTCTAAAATTATTTACTCTAATAATGTTTAGTCATACAATAATCATCTTATTAATTTGAACTTTCCTACATCCTAATATCACATACGCAAAATATTGATTTAGTGTAAAATTATAAGTTCTTTTTTTCTCAGGCCATTCAGTATGATCACTCCCTAGAAGATTAGCAATTTCACCCGTAGATTGAATGTGCCGCTCCGCCGAAAATACGACGCGGCAATCAAAGGAAAAAAGTTGTAAAATTCCAACTCATGTTACCAACACACCTGATTCTCTCCTTATACCCTCCTTCTTCCTCTGTACATTTCACCTTTCTATGAGCACACACCAACAAAAAAAATTAAACTAATCATCACAATTCTCAACCCACAGATCCCAAAAATTCAACAACACTCATCTATAATTTTCCATTTAATTTTTCCACGAGAATAGTATACTTTAATAATCTTCAAATACTATAAATAATGTCAACCGACACTGACGACGAAGACGAGCTCTTACAGATCGCATTACAGGAGCAAGCACAACGCAATATCAATTACCAGAAACCATCTAAGCAACCTTCAAAACCAGTTCGCAACTTCGTTCAGCCGCCGTCGCAGCCGAATTTGAGAGCGGGCGGTGGTCCTACGTCGGAGAGGAAGAACCCTAGTGTTGCCGCCGCGATGCAGAAGAGTAGTAGTCACCAGAGGAAATCTGTGGAGGATGATGATGACTCGGAAATCGAGATGCTGAGTATATCATCTGGTGATGAGGATTCGTCCAAGGATCGCGGGTTTGGGTCGAGGAATCGGGTGGTTAGTGGTGGAGGAAGAGCTGGGCAGGAGGATGATGGATTGTGGGATGGAGGTGAACCTGATTCCTGGAAACGTGTTGATGAATCTGAGGTATGTCTATGTTGACTGATGCTGCTACTGCTCTGTGGACTCATTGTTACTGATGGTTGATATATGTTTGAGCAAGTCCTCCTAGATTCCCCGTAATGCCAGGGCCTTTTAAGTACTGATAATTTTTGAGGAACTGATGCTTGCACTGAACCAATGCCTGCGCCTAACTTATTAGTAACTCTGTTTTAAGTATACAATAAAAAAATTTGCTTCAATTGATAACCTGTTTGCACATATCTATAGTTGCTTACTATCTATAGCAATGTTCTTTTTATATGTCTGTTTGCTCTATGATTGCTCATTTTGCTTCTGAATAATTATTGGAATTCACTTATGCTTGGATTGTTCATTTAAGGGAATGTGTCTTTGTTCTTCTGGTCTTGTCATATCAATATGGAGCTCTATGCAAAATTATTTACCTCACCGAAACATAATGATAAGGAGCTATATGTATTTGTGTTATTGGTGTTTCTGTTTCTGCACAATTATTGATTATTAAACATGCTTGAATAGATAAAGAGATTCATAGATTGAATATCGTGCAGCTAAGACGCAGGGTTCGTGAGATGAGGGAGGCAAGAGTGGTTGCAACCACTCAAAAGCCTGAGCAGGAGAAGACAGCAGTCCCAAAAAAGGATCTTAATAATTTGCAGTCTTTTCCTCGTGGCATGGAATGCGTCGATCCTCTAAAATTGGGGTACTTCTGTTCTTGGTTAAAAAACTGGCTTCGTAGACTGCTTTCTCTTGATACTTGTGCTAATTGGGATGCTGTTTTCTTGTTGACAGGATAGTTGACAACAGAACATTAAGGTTAATTAGTGAGAACATATCAAGTTCCCCATCCATAGGCGACAAAGATCATTTAGACCCCAATGTTCGAGGTATTTACTTCTGCCACCAAATTATTTTGATTCTATAATGCTGTCTTGTCCCTCTTTGTTCATTATTTTCCTTGGACTATATTTGTGGTCAGCTTTATCTGGGAAAAGGGGAGAACGAATTTTTGTGAGCCCCTTCAAAGTCATTGTTATCAAGTGTATGTGTAAACGTAGTGGTAAATATGAAGTTTGAACTCCATTACAAGACTTAGTGGATTGAATGATATTGCATCTCTATGATCCTGTATCTGGTGGATGCTTGTCGTTTCGTTAATGGGGATCTTATTTGTGATATGTCATGAACTTGTGTTGTGAATAGCCTTTAGGTCTGTAGTGGTTTACTTTATCTCCACTTCCATTCATTTTTGCGGCATTCTGTAAATCAGGACTCAAATTCATAGCGGGGAGGGGGCTCTGTTTTCCAGTGGATTTTTGACAAAGTCTCATTGCCTATGTGATTGAGCCGTAGGGAAATGACTTGTGCTTGTCTACTAGGAAATACACCGCTTTGTAGTGTGAGAAAGCATGTGAAGCTTGGATTGCTATCATGAAGTTACTTTCAATGTTGTTGCACTGCAATATAAATATGTGCTCTAAGGAGGTACCAGACCAATTAGATAAGCTTAAAGAGATAATGGTGACTGTAGGCAAAGAGTTGCTTGACGTACTCATGTGTGAGTTTGTTTTCGACATTGCTCAAAATTGACCTCTAGCTTGGTATTTACCAAAGAAAGGGTCCATAATGTAATGTTAAATTTATCAATACCTAATTCCCACGTGATAACTTTTGTAGTGTAAAGTATCTAAGACATTAATTTTTTGAGAATAACATTTGTATGGTAAATGAGGAACCTACCATCACTATAAGGCTAATTGTAGGACGTTGTAGAAAGAGTTATCAGGTTGCGACTCGTTTTTTACTTTACAGTTTAAAGTGACGAATTTTCACTCTTAGGGGTTGTTTGGTGTGAAGGATAATACCAAATAGTCCTGAGATTAAATTATAGTGCCATCTAATTTGTTGTTTGGTTGGCAAGTCCGGGATAACTTATCTCGGGATTAATAATTAGTACCGGAATAAGTTATCCCTCCCCTTGGGTGGTATAGTAATCCTGGGATAACTTATCTCGGGATAAAATAAATAAATGACAAAAATATCTCTTTAAACCCTTTTTATACATCACTTTTTACATTCATGAAGGGCATTTTTGTAAACAAATAAATTATTTTTAAAATTGATTATTTTGAATACAACAAACCAAACACTCAATAAAAAATAATCTTATCATAACTTATCCATCATAACTAATCCCATCATAATTTATCTCATCATAACTAATCCCAACTTAACTTGAATTCAAACCAAACGACTCCTTAGTAATAGATATATGATGAGGCCTCGTTGTGTCCACAGGAAAGTGCATACATAAATTAGTGCATCATTCTCTAATGATAAGAGGAAAAAGAAGAATGTGTTGTGTATATTTTTCTCTCTACTTGTCACGCCCCAAAACAGAGGGCGGACAAGAACCGTATGAACACATGCTCCACAAATCAGCTATGTCATGCCTAAAGTTATAAGCTTAAAGCGAGCGGAATAAGTAATAACCAACACATGCTATATATATAAGCTTTAAAGTTATCTAGGCAAAAAATTACAACATGTACTAGTATGTTAAGTAGACATAATAACAGGTAGACAAATATGGAAGCTCATATGAACTGAATGTCTAATCGAAATAATTATAAGCATACAAGGAGTAGATATATGATATGAAGTCATCACATAACATCCAAAGAAACGTTCATTATATATAACATCTATAGTTTGCCTAGGTTAAGTACTTCAATTGTTTCTAATACAAATGATAATGTGAAGGCCTATCAAAGACGATCCAGGTCAACTGTACGACACGAGTTTCCCAAAAGCTTATCTCTATGTTTTTATGCATATACTGTAATTGTGGTCTGATACGACGCCCTTTTGTGGGCTCACTATGAGGGTCTGCCGGCAGGCCATATGTGCCATATATTGACTCGAGTCGGGGGCAACTAGTATATGACATTCCAGCTGACTCCAAATGCAAATGATGCCATAAGGGCGGGTATGCCACAATCTTCAGGCTCACTATAATGGTCTAGTCTCAACCCTGTGCACGGAATCACGTCGCGCGGGTGTGTCAAGTAAAACCTTCGAATACCCTCCCATCGTTAAGGGTAACTTTTGTTATATATTGCCTTAAAAGCTTATAGAGTGAATTGCAAAAAGATCATTAAGCTATTCAAGTAGATTCTCTCTACAACACTTAGTTTCCTTAACATGAAACTTAGCTATTCAAGAGCTAGTTCTCTGTTTATCTTTTGACTATATGGACAATGCTCTCACATATACAAATGTGACTATACTATGGGCAATTGATTTATTTGTAGCAAGTGTACATAAGCGATTCCTAAGAATTTCAAGTAAGGACACTTATGGTCATACAAAATACCTAAGTTGCTCGGACTCTTCACTTTTGGTGTCGCACTTGTGTCGACACGACATGGGTGTGGGTGTGGGTGTGTGGGATTTCTGTCCGATTTGGTCAAC
This sequence comes from Solanum etuberosum, assembly GCA_029582245.1. Lineage (NCBI taxonomy): Eukaryota > Viridiplantae > Streptophyta > Magnoliopsida > Solanales > Solanaceae > Solanum > Solanum etuberosum. Next base: position 61,599 of record JAJONR010003340.1, on the reverse strand, counting down.
CTATTTTGGGTACTTTGACCAAAATCAATAGGGAAAATCGAGACAGTTTTAATGATTTCTATAATCAATACGAAAGTTAAGGTGAAATTGAAGAAAATAGAATACCTTTTATATAAATATTTCTATGTCACTCTGTTTCCTTTAATCTCCTTCCAGGATTCTCCTCAAGTTCTCTACATAATATCTCATAATTTAGGTTTAATAACTCTATTTTAGATATTTTAATTATTTTTAGGCGAATCCCCGCACCCATATCCTGGATCTTAAAAATTAGATCATGAAGGATCAAACCTCTAGATCCGCACCCGTATCGGACTCCCACACCTGAGTCCGAGCAACTTAGCAGAATACTATGAAAACTCAACTTAAATAGAGTAATATGGATACTTGTAAGCTTTGATGATTAGATAATTGAATGGCATGTAAAGAGAATGGATATTTCATCCCCATATCCCACGTAAGTTATTGACCTTTATAAACGAAACATGTGGTAGAAGAAGGTGTTATGTATATTTTTCTCTCTAAGCTTTTTTTTATCACCGAGAAATCCCTGCAACAGACACCTGATAGTCTGTCTAATTAACCACCATTTCGAAAAGCGTTAAAACTCAATCTATTCAAAAGATAACCAAGGAATCCCCGAGAGCCAGATGGCGCACGGTTCAAAGCCCAGTGGATAATTGGCACATCCCTTTACCCTTCCCCTTAAATATTAGGCTTTTGTCTGTGGTGGAGTTCAAACCTGTGACGTACGTCTAACCCACACATTGCGCGCTGTGCTCTTACCCTCTTACCACTAGATCAAAGCCCTAGGGGCATACTTTTTCTCTCTACTCTCATCGATTATGTTTAATGGAATGTTCAGTCTATGTCACCTATCCCTTTCCTATTCTTCTGCACTCGTTTTCTAACAAGTTCATATCTAATCTTGCAGAGAGGTTGAATTACTTCTCTGAGAAATTCGACCCGAAGTTGTTTCTCTGTCGAATTCACCAAGACACCAGCGCGTCTGAGTTAGAATCAGGTGCTCTTGCTGTGAAGACTGATCTTAAAGGACGTACCCTGCAAAAAAAACAGTTGGTTAAAGAAAATTTTGACTGCTTTGTGTCCTGCAAAACAACAATTGATGGTGAGCTACGCGTCCTGTAGGATTTTGGTGTTACTTTCATTTATGATAGGAGCTTTTAGTTTGTCATCAATGTTTTTGTTGTAGATATTGAATCGAAGTTAAGGCGGATTGAGGAAGACCCTGAAGGTTCTGGAACTTCTCACTTATTTAATTGTATCGAAGGAGTCAGTTCAATTGCTAATCGTGCTTTTGGGCCACTATTTGAAAGACAAGTAGGTAGCGTGTTCTTTATTTCTTTATGGATACTTTTCTAGTAAATTTTTTGATCTGTGAGTGGTTTTTTTACTTCTGTTGCCTTTTTTTTTTACCTTCTGTGAGTGTAATCATTATTGTGCAGGCTCAAGCTGAGAAAATAAGATCTGTTCAAGGAATGCTGCAAAGGTTCCGAACACTATTTAACTTGCCCAGCACGATTCGTCATAGCATTAGTACTGGTGAATATGACCTGGCTGTCAGGGAGTACAGGAAAGCAAAGTCAATCGTTCTTCCTTCTCATGTATGGATGACCTAGTTAATGCTGTAAATTAACATATGCTTTGTGTTGAATGCATTATCCTCCACATGACAATGGTATATAGAGTTTTGATGTGTTCATTTGTACACATGCCCCTCTGTGGTTAGCCTTTATATTTCCTTGACTTGTTAATTGGTTTTATAGTCATTATACTTTGTGCTACCAGTTTGATTATGCTTGGATCCTATCATAATATATAGTCTAGGAATGCTTTGCAGAAGCTTCTCCTATTTAAGCAATAGATGATTTTGCTTTTTCCCTAACAATTTGTTTAATGAACAGGTGCGATCGCGTCCTTGATGCTTTGTTAATGACACATTGTATTTAATTATTAAGAAAAGTATTTTAGGTGCTTTAGACATCCTCTGCATCTGAACGTGTTCTGATTAGTCAAGCTGATTAACACTTTTCATGGCCTAGTTTTGATTTAATTATTGTCAGGCGCAATTTGACATTGTTATAACTTATATGCTCCTTGACATGTTGGGGCAATAATTGACTGATGCTTAATCCTTTTTGGTCGTGTCTGACCTAAATTAAGTACTTTTTCGCATTTCTTCATAGTTTTTGCCTTACCTGTGTTACTCCCTCTTGATTGAATGTCTTTCCTTCAGGTTGGAATTTTGAAGCGTGTACTTGAGGAGGTTGAAAGAGTTATGCAAGAGTTCAAAGACAAGCTTTACAAGTCTCTGGAAGATCCTCAGATTGACCTAACAAATGTAAGTTACAGTTACCAACATTAAAAAGCTAGGTTGTGCGGACTATTCACTTTTGATGCCATGTCGGATTCTTCAAAAATACACCACTTTTTAAGAATCCAACATGCACCCGTTGGCATTTTTGAAGAGTCTGAGCAACATAATTAAAAAGTTAAAAATCATGACCGGTGCATGATTAGGACATTATGGTAGACTGTTTGGTTCTCTAGAAGTCCACAAGGAATGCTCTCTAATACTGTATACACTTGAATTGTTGAAAGGCTAAAGATCTCAAAACTCTTCTCCTGCTATACTTGAAAATATGAAATAATAGCCTGAGCTTTCTTGCACCCAAGGGTGTGGCCTAGTGGCTAATGAAGTGGGTGAAAACCATGAGGTCTCATAACACTAGGTGATTTCTTCCCATCTGTTCCAGCCTTTGTGGATAGAGTTACCCTATACTTGTTGTTGGTGGGAGGTGACAAGTATCCTTTGGAATTAGACGAAGTGCGCTCAAGCTGGCCTGAACTGCACAGTTATAATTAAAAAATAAAAAAATCCTGAACTTTCAATATGTAGATTTGGAAATTGTCCTTGGACCTTCCAACTAACTTTGCTAATCCTCCCCTTTCTATCAGACATCTTTTGTTTTAGTAACCAGTCAGCTATTGAAGCCATTCTATTTGACTACTTATCTCATACCCATTTGATCTACCTATTTTGGGATAAATGAAGATCACATATGACTAAAAGGGATAACTTACGAGAGGTATACACCATTAGACTCTAATGCAAGAAACCTATTTGTTATCTGCAAGGATGCATAGTATCATTCTCCAGTTGTGTATAGCCTAGTGTTATCAAAAGCAAAAAGCGCAAAAAGGTCTAAAAGGTTTGTTGGAGTGATAAGCGCAAATAAAATGTGGGCTTAATGGAAAACGGGGCACCTGCAGAAAAGACACAAAATACGTGTTTAGTCCAAGATTAATAATTATAAGCATGAAAACAAATATATGGACAAAGAAATTGAGTTTTTTCTTACGATTAAGCGAAATATCATTTCTTTAGTGTAGCCTCTTCAGGAAACACTTCACCTTGGAGCCTTGACAACAGACACTGAAGTGCACATTAAGCAGGGCGAAGTGCTCAACATGTTTTGAGCCTCGCTTCAGAGCTTAAGCGTGTTTTTAGCACGCCTTTGACAGCACTGGTCTAGCCTAGTTAATACTTGTTTTTTCTTGTTAATAGTAAGTTGTGATAGGAGCGAAATGCCTCAAACATTTCCTGTTATATAGTGTCTTATGTTCACAATGATTTAGGGTAATTGTGTACTGTCGCGGGACTTGATTGGGGTTCTTTTATAAAATTGTTGGTGTCTTATAATTGTATATAACTGGTTAATTTACTGAGTGAGCTTCCTTAGCTGTAAATAGCTTTCCCTAAACTTTCTCTGGCCTCAGAAAACTTCTTGGAATCGGTGTAGGGATGGTAACAGGGCAGGGCAGGGAAGGATAAGTCATTTGGGGTTTGGGGGTGGGGTGATCTTTCAGTTACTGTTGTATCCAGTGAGATGTTCGAACTTCGAACTGTGTATAGTAGACTCAAAAGATTTATGGCTTATTCTTTTTATAGTAGATTGACAACATGTGGTGGAAACCATTTGTTCACTTTTTAACTTTTTTTTTTTTTTTAAAACCTTTTGTTCTTTTTTATCTCTAACATATTTTCATACACTTTTATAGAAATTAAAAATCCAGCATTAATTTATGAAGCAGAGGATGTAAATATGAATAAATAAAGGAACTTAACTGCTTGGAGAGTTCTCCAATTCGATGGCGTCTCAACGTTCTCCTGGTGCTCACCCCCTTTGAGAAGTATGTAAAAGGCTCATGGCATAAACTATCCTTGTCGTTTTTCCCAGCTTGATCAAAAAAGAGTTCGTATTATTTAGGAAGATGGACTCCAGGATTACTCTGTCATACAAATCCTCGAGATATTCTTTCAACTGAAGAATATGAAACACTGCCTTGACATTTTGCTGGGTATATATTTTCTGTTTTTCATTGTGAGATGCGAAAATCTGAACACAGTAAAAAATAAAGAGCAGAAAAAAGTAACAAGGAAGTACAAATTAAAAGAAAACCAAATGCAAATAACAACAGTGGTAAGAACATTGTTTGGAGTCAGCGAAGTTAGAGTTAAACAGCCTCAAATTACAATTTGTTGAGGGGTTGATATGTCCCATATAAAGAGCTTGAGTGTATGTTGTCTATTACAAATTGCCTATATCATCTATCAAATATCTTATATGAGTAGACAAGTAGCCTGATAAATTGATGGCAGTCTGCAGTGTCGATGAAACTGCTTTTTGCAGTGTGATAAATGAACTTCCAGACAAATGGTTGGATTTCTCACTATATATATGAAGAGAAAATGTGATACTCCATGCTCAAAAAGGGTGAAATTGCTTATATCAATGCCTGTCAGTTCTTAATTATCAGATTACTGAGGGTAAACCAAACAGTTCCAATCAATGTCGTCCTTGCAATTTCTTTTTTACTTGATTGCACTTCAATTATGGCCCTGTGCATTTGTGTGCAACCATCTAACAGACACTTTAGATTGTAATGTTCAAGAAAAATTTAAAATATTTTCCTATAAATACTTGCTACTCATATCTGACTTTTAATGCTTTATGCAGCTTGAAAATAATGTGAGACTCTTGTTGGAGTTGGAACCCGAATCAGATCCTGTATGGCACTATTTGAATATACAGGTGAGGACGCTAAGGTCCAACAACTGTTTCTATTTTTGTTCTTATTAAACATATAACCTAGTGACACTAACAATAGAAACAAAAGATCAACCAAATAGGATATAATATTACTTCATGAGGTGTTTTATACCAATTTGTAACTCCACTATGAGTTTTGTATGCTTCATCCATTGATTGAACTCATAGTTGTTTGATGTCTCTTTAACTTTTGATGGAACCCACTGTTTGAATCTATTAGGGTCCATGTTGATTTATTGACGGTATGAGTGGTCTCCTTAGGTGGTATTGGACAATTCTTACCTCATAATCAAGCTTTCCGGATTGGCTCCAGGGCTTTGGTCTAGTGGTAAGGTTGTAACGTGTGATGAGTGGGTTAGGCATAAATCACAAGTTCGAATTCTGCAACAGATATAAACTTGATAGTTAAGTGGAGAAGGGTAAAAGTGGGGGCTCATTATCTACCAAATTTTGAATCACGTGCCACTAGTTCTCAGGGATTTCTCTCTTATAAAGAAAGAACAAGCTTATTTGATTGAGTTAGGTTCAAGGTCTATTTTTTTAAAACATAGTATCTGAGTCAAACCCTTCCATATTCTTGGTTTATGTGATGTTGGGTTCTCATGTTATGTAGTCCACACTCCTGATGTCCAATCTTGGGTGTGTGGAATGGGGTCGTTAGAATCACAGAAGGTGCCAACTGCTGTCTCCTTATATGGTCTTAGACAGCTTTGGATTAGTTAGATCAAGGTGCATTTTCTTTACATAGTATTGGAGTAAGACCTATTCATATTCTTTGTTTGCTCAATGTTAGGGCTCCATGCTATATTTTCCATGCTCTAGATGTCTAGGCTGAGAGGAGGTGTTAAGATATCCTACATTGGTTGATGGGTTAGGTGGTTGTCTCCTTAAATATCTTGGACAATTTTCACTTGATGAACTAGCTTTTGGGGTTGGCGTTAGGGCCAATGTCTAGTTTCTTAACCTAACACCCCTTCTCCACACACTCTAGATGTTTAGGCCTGGTCATGCGAGAGGGTGGGAAAGATGTTATGATGTCCTACATTGGTTGATGGAATAGGTGGTTATCTCCTTAGATAGCCTTGGACTATCCTCAACTCATGAGTTGGCTTTTGGGTTAAGTTAGGGCCAATGTATGTTTTCTAACCTAACACTCCTTCCGTCGCACTCTTAGACCTAGACATGTGGAGCATCCACAATATAATATGCGGGCCCAACATTAAGTGAATCAAGAATAAGGATGAGTTTGACTTTGGTAGCATGTACAAAAACAGACTAGGCCCAACTCAATTTGAAAAGGTAAATCATGACGTGAGGATTGCCCAGGACATTATAACAAAACCAGTTGTTGTAGCGATATGGAATCTGCCACATACTAGAAACATTAGATTAATCACAATGTCTTAATAGATCTTAGCTAATTAGTCTTTGGTTTTTCATGACTGGTCATAAGAAAGATCATAGAAAAAAATGTCCAAGCCTTAGTGGATAGAGTTACCCGACACTTGTGCTGGTGGGAGGTAGCAGGTACCCGCGTAATTAATCGAGGTGCAGGTAAGTTGATCCAAGCACCACGGTTTTCGTAAAGAACAAAGAAAGACCATAGAGAAAAGTTGAAACCTAAAATATATCTCCAGATCAGCAAGAAAATGGAGAATTTTGGAAGCAATTATCAAATAAGAGTAAGAAGAGAGACCTGTTGTTGGAGATAGATCGCAACACTGTTCGTGAGGAAACTCGTAACTTGTTTTCATTTTTTGACTGCATACACTTTTCGTTTCATTGTATCTTTGCTAATTTTACTTGTTGCAGAGTTTAGGATATTATTTTTGAAAATATATTCCTTATCAAAACGAAAAAAATTGAAAGTATATTATATTACTTCCTCCGTTTCAATTTGTCTTAGTTTGACTGCACACTGACTTTAAGAAAGGAAGATTTTGAATCTCAGTCTTAAACAAAAGATGTTTATAATGTATCAAACTGCCCTTTGAATCTTGTGGTCCCAAAAGTGCCATGTGAGAAGTTAGAATTAAAGAATTACTAAATATGGAAAATGACATCCTTTTGAACATATTAAAAAGCAAAGTAAGATACATAAATGAAATGGAGGGAGTATTGACTATTGGGAAGGGACGAAAACATTAGAACAATAATAAAACGTTGATGTAATTTCCCTTTTAGATTTCATTAGCTCCCTCTCAATGGCCTAATAGCCTTGAGTTTTTGCTATAGGTTTTAACTCCCAGATCTTACTCTTTTTTTTTGGGTAGTAACGGGAGTTATCACCTATTTTACTTTGTAACTCTCTTGCATCTTTTTGATGCCTTTTAATACAATTACTTCATAAAAAAAGTTAATTCGACATAAATGTTTAAAGTAGTATAGTATATAAAGTTGAGAATTTTAATTCTTAAAAGTTGTGAAAGTTCCTTCTCAAAAAAGAAGAAGAAGAAAGTAGTGAAAGTTGTATAAAATAATTTTAGTGATGAATGGAGGCGGACATTTTAGAACATCCCCCACAATGCTGTACGAAGTGGGAAGGAGAGAGTATTAATGTAGTATGTTTGTTATTTTTTGTGAATGCTGCAGTGTCACATGTACATTACTTTGATCGGCAGAGAACATTAGTTATCTGAAAAAGGTTGGGGATGTGGTGGGGTGGGGGTAGCAGTTTTTGCCTTCTATTACTCCTGTAAATACTGGTTTCACAGCCTTTTTTGTGATTTAATATAAGCTGTTACCTTTGTCAAAAAAGAAGAAGAAGGTTTTGGGGGTTGCATGTGCATCATGTACTATGAGAGAAAAAAAGATTGGGTTTTGATTGCTGTAGTTCGATAAAAACAGAAAATCCATGGTTGGTTGTGAAACCCTCTCTCTTCTGCATAGAGGATATTTGGCACTTTGTTCTCCTTAATCGAGGCAAATGATATGATAATTATTTCCTTATTTCGTGATGGGATGTAAATTCTGCAATGTCCTCTTTGTTGTCCATTTGACAGAACCACAGAATCCGAGGTTTGCTTGAGAAATGCACTTTGGATCATGAAGCAAGAATGGAAAATTTTCGGACTGAGATGCGTGAAAGAGCTTTATCTGATGCAAAATGGAGGCATATTCAGCAAGATTTGAACAATACTGTATGCCCAGCTGTGTTTTGTAAAAAAAAACATTGATAATTAACTGTACTTTAAACTAATGTACTAATTTTTGTCCCAAATGATCATCAGCCAGATGCTGATTACTCTGATTCTATTGAAAATACATATCTGACGGGTGATTCACAACAAGTGGAATTTACTGGTGAAAAGGTTGATTCTCTCAGAGGAAGTTATATAAGGAGGTTGACTGCTGTAATTATCTATCATGTACCTGCCTTTTGGAGAGTAGCTGTTGCAGTTCTCAGTGGGAAATTCGCGAAGGTAATTAATTAACCTACCCAGTATACTTTATATAGGCTGGTGCAAAACCGAGGATATATAAACAAATATTTTCTGATAATTCACAAATTTAATGAGGGCCTGAGAGCTTTTGTTGTGTTTTTTGGTTGGTTCAGTCTCGAAAAAAAAGCAGCTAAATTTGCATCTTGCACTTGTTATTTTTGGGGGATGTAAATCTATTTTTCACAAAAAAAGAAAGATAATAATAATAATAATAATGATAGTAGAAACATAATCACTGACGATCTTTTGCTCACCTGTTTACTTGATTTGCACAGTTATCGAGTCTTGGAAGAGTAACACATTTTAAAATACATTTTTTAGTATTAGCTTTAGAAGTAATTCTCGTATTTTTCCTTCCCAATGTTAACCAGGTCAGTTGATTTTACAAGTTTTGATTAAGCTCTTTATTGTCTGAGAGTAGAGAAAATGCATGGAGATTGAAAGCAGCCAGTTAAGAAGTGCTCTGCTAATATAAATCTTCTGCACCCAGATCTGGGCTTTAGTCACTTGTTGCAGTGGTGACAAAGATTAAATGCTTCGTGTTAACATTGACTAATAGAACCATAATTCTCTGTAATCTCTGTAGATGTGAAGTAATGTTTTTTGCATTACATGGAAATTGAAAGCATTTGACAGCATCCACTTCACTGGTTTGATATTTAGAGTTATCTACATGACAAAGTAACATCTGTATCTGCCCTTTGTGTGTATTTACTCTTGTTAAGACATGTCAAAACCCAATTTGATAGACAGAAAGAGGAAGCATTTTCTTTCTTTAGATGCTATTTCAGAACTAAAGATTCTCCCGCTGTCCCAAAAGAATTTGGTGGTCAGATTACAGGGATGAACTTATGTAATTCTCAGTGTGAATATGGACATCGATCTCTTAAAATATTTACCCAGTTGAAAACTAAATAAAAGGTACTCTAAATGACAATTTTTATAGTCAAAATAGTTATAAGCTTTTTGGATAAGAGCGTAGTCAAAGAAATAACTCTGATTCCCCGAAGATGAAGTTTGTTACTGTGCTGCACTATCTTTATATTGGGTTTTGCTGGTGTCTGAATTTTTTTGCTTACTGATTGAAAAAAAATAATGTTGCCCCTCAATTAGTGATTGTGCCACTTTTTTTCCCGGGTCAAGTAAAAGTATTATCATTCATAAACATGACCATGAACAATCAATACAAGCGGTATACCATGGAGTGCCAAATCACCTAAACATGTCTCACCAGAGTCTCATTCTCATAATCAACCGCAATGTAGAAGAAGATGATCCATGTCCTCGCCTGCCTCCTTACACATGAAAGACCTACTGACATAGAAAACCTTCTGCTTTCTAAGATTTTTTGTTGTCAAAATCATCCCTCTAGAAGCTAGCTAAGTGAAAAAGCGCACCTTCCTCGGCACCTTTGGAATCCATACTGCGGCATGGAAAACATGCTCCTCCCTAACCAAAAGTTTCTCGGAGGAAAACTTCACAGAAAACACTCCATTATTCCCCAGGCCCCACCACCACACATCAGGATTGTGCCATTATCCTTGGGATGACACATTCAAGGTGAAGCAGTTATAAAGTTTGGTTCCCGTAACTTTTCATGTCCTTTAAAATCTGGCATTAATGGTGCTTACATGCTGTTCTACGGTCATGGTGTCAAAAGTAACTCTGATCTCTCGATGAATGAGAATTACCCGTTTATAGGAACATAAACTTGATACTGAAACAAGTTGAAACACGATCATAAGAATTTGGAAGATGATACCTGTGGCTAATTTTTGGAGTATCTGGAATGAAAGAAATAGGAGATGCTGTGATGGAATATCAACTACATGCCAGTCTCTAAAAGCTAGTTGTCTTATATTGTTGTATAGTTGGGTCTATATGTCCCCGATAGATTCCCTGTTACCCCTCTTGAATTTTATCAGCTCATTAGCTCTCAACTAGATATGTACTGGAGCTGGTAAGTTCTTTTTGCTACTCTACTTTGTAACTATTATGCATCCACTTGATGCCAGCAATGAAATTATTTACTTCATAAAAAAGAAAAGTTGAAAAAGATCTTTTGAGCTATTTCCTTTTTGGGGTTTGAAATAAATGCGCTAGATATGTTTATCACAAGGTGGGGCCGGGGGGGGGGGCTGTGTATGGTTGAAGTCGTTAGCTGTTGCAATTATGTAGTCTTTAGGGATGTGCTCATTTTTAACTATAGTTTAGTCTTTAGGGCTGTTCTCATTTTTTCTCTCACACTAGTGGAAATCAATAAATTTTGCTCAACTTAATGACATTAGCTGACCTAGATGTTAATAGAAATATTCATTACTTTTGCTTAGTTGATCATGAATAGTTCTTATTGGGATCTTTGGTCTGGTCAAGTTGTCTACCAGATACCTTCTTGCTTGTTTGTTAGTATGTTTCCTCTATTGCTTACAAGAAGAATCTTGCATTTGTCTTGCCACTCAATGATTGAAGCAGTACTACTACTTTTCTGAGCTGTTCCTATTTCTTTTTAAGTAATGAATATTCAAACCCCAAATAGAAGTCTGTCTGCACCAAGAAAGCTTTTTTTTTTTAAAGTGATAATGTGTTTTGATGATAACGTAGCTGTCCTCAATGCATCTTTATCACGCTCAATTGCATCGTATCTAGCTGTGATAGATACGGATGTTCAGCTTTGACTATTTTTTCAATTACTGTCATATCAGCAACTTCAATTGTTAGCCTCCTGGGAATAGAGGCTAATCTACCATACTCTGTTTTCTTTTTTTTGGGGGGGGCGGGGGTTGATAAGTAGCTAATTTACCACACTCTTCTGTCCTTTAGTAGATACTTCGCTCCCATATTTGGTGACCATGGTATAAAAAAGTGCAGTCCCATCTCTCAATTTTTGTTATTAATTTCCATCTGCTAATTGCTTTGATTTCAATGGCCCTTTCTCCTGGTTCTGTAGTCTTCTCAGGTATCCTCTGATTCAAATGTGAATGCCTCTGCGAATAAACGTGAAGAAAAAGCGGGAGATGGGAAGTACTCAAATCATTCTCTTGATGAAGTTGCTGGAATGGTGCGCAGTACTATATCAGCTTATGAATCCAAGGTAAATGTCCAATCTTGATGGTAGGAGATTAAAGTATGGATGGTTTTGTTAAGTTTGAGTAGTTGTGTACGTAGTTGTCTTCTATTTATGGTTATAGGAATTGTCTCCACTTCCAAATTTGTCCTGCCAAAAAAGAAAAGAAATTGGTAGTCACTTTCAAATTTTTGCATTTCAATTAATGAGGATTGAGCCTGGCTGCATATTACTTCTTTTGTTCTGTTTATTTTTGCTGGGGAGGGGGGGTTCTATTGAGGTCACTAATATGTTTTCTCTAGCAGCACGCCAGCACCACACAAAAGACACCTAGAGCATAGATGGAATCCTCTTCGTTTTGAGTTATTTATGGTGACAAATCTAATCATGTATACCACTCCAATTGTACTCCATATCCTTTACTTCTCTCAGATAGTAAAATTACTGTGACAGATCTCATTATGATTAAAATTCCCATTGGAGCTGGGACCTATCAATTTGGCTTTCCTTGACTACCATAGAAGTGGATCAATTTTTGTTCTAGTTGACCTATTGTGATTTGTAGTATGACCAAGTTATGGTTGAATTAAATTAAGTTTAGTTCTCACAGCTGTGTTGAGAGAGAATTTACTCATAGGGTGGATAGGATAGAAAGCTTGACCGGAAGTCTTCTTACTGAAAATTTGAAGTAAGAAAACCAAGAAACACAACACGAGTAGTCCACCTCTGTAGTGTACACAGTGAGAAGTACACCTCTATAGTGCTATAGGTACACAATGCAAGGATAACCACCTGCTGTTCGAGATGTTACGGATTATTGTCCTGAAAATATCCTTGTTCTCCTTTCCCCTTTTGATGAAAAAATGAATTAATGTGAAACTCAAAATCCTAATATCATTAATGATTAAAAAGATACGTCTCTCAGATATAATCAAAATAAAAGAACTTCCAGGTGAGGAAGCAAATTCTTATCGCCACAGCATGAAATCCCTTGAATCCAAACAGATCCTCTGTCTTATGATGTATATGTTTAACAACCACTTAAGCTCTTCTCTTAAGTTTGTTGTCTTTATACCTTTTAAAGTTTTCACATTCTTTAACATTAATAGCAAATTGTACTATTATAGTTGGTCTTTCTGTTATCAATCTCGTTTTGGCATATTCAAGAAAAATATTTGCAGCTAGACTTTGCAATTGATTTGTATGTTTCCGGGGTGAAAGAGGTGTAACATTTTATGATTTCTATGTATGTGTTGCTTCTTCTCTAATGTATCCGAGTATTGAAATAACACTCACAGGTCCAGAATGCATTTGGGGATCTTGAAGAATCAAATATTCTTGGCCCATACATGAGTGATGCCATAAAGGAGATAACCAAAGCATGTCAAGCTTTTGAAGCGAAAGAATCAGCTCCTTCAATTGCTGGTACATAAGTTATTTGAGTTGCTTAGACTATTGTAAATGAGAGGTATCTAAAGATTTTATTTCTTCACACCAGTTGCAGCATTGCGAGCACTTCAGTGTGAGGTCTCAAAAGTTTACATATTGAGGCTCTGTTCATGGATGCGGTCTACAGTTGAAGAGATATCAAAAGATGAATCCTGGGTCCCAGTATCTATTTTACAAAGGAATAGATCTCCATACACCATTTCTTCATTGCCTTTGGCTTTCCGTTCAATTATCACATCTGCAATGGATCAGATCAATGTGTAAGTTGTAGAGGTTGTTAATACCGTACATATTTATACAAAATAACACTAGTTTCCTGTTAGCCCCCTACATATGGCAGTAGGTTGAACAGCCTTTGTTGCTAGATTCTTTCTCATCATGTAACCTGGTTGATGCTTTGACATTTGTTCTTCATTTTTTAAAAATTGTTTTGATATTACTTGTCAAAAAAATGAATAATAAGCTTTGACACTAGGAAGTGATTCAGATTAGAGTTGTAAGACTTTAGGATTAGTACATGACTTAAGAAAGAGTAGATAAGTGATAATTTGCACTTATTTTAGCCTTGGCCTGGATTTGTAAACATTTACTTGTGGCCTTTAGAAGCTCTAAGCCCTTAAAAACTCACTTAACCAAAGGTCATTTGTGGCCTTGCATATGAAGTCTGAACTTCTAAACTCAAAAAATTCTGTCTAAGTTCACTACATTTATACACCACTTTTTTTTTTATGACCGTGGTGTCTGGGCCAACTTTCGCGCACCTCGACTAATTCCACGGGATAACTGCCGCCTCCCACCAGCAACAGGTACCAGGTAACTCTGTCCACCAAGGTTGTGACATTTATACACCACTTTTGTACAGGTGAAAACCTTTTATTTTATCAAAAAATTAAATTTTAGCCAACGGTGCCTCTAATGAAAAAAGGAGCAAAGGGAGAAAAAATACAAATATATTTGTTTAGTTCAAAACTAATAATTATAAACATGAATGAAAAATATTTGAACAAAGAAATTGAAAAAATATTAAGATAAAGTGGAATATCAATTGTTTAGTGTCACCTCTTCAAAAGAGGCTCATTGACAAGGAAAAATATGTCTTAGAACCTTGATGACGACACTGAAGCGCGCATAAAGTGAGGCGAAGAGCTCAACATGTTTTGAGCCTCGCTCGAGGGCTTAAGCACGCCTTTGACAACACTGGCTCGAGATAGAGATGTGGCCATATCGAGGTTGCAACCCACTTATTATGTACTAAATTCAAGGTGATTTTAGAATTTACTGCTTCTGCACTCTGTCCCTCTACACCATTCAATTCACTGGCAAGTGTCAGCAAGGTGCTATTTCCTTGAACCTTATGTTTTCAGCTATGATCAAGTCTCGGAGTTTAGTAGCTAAAAACCTCATCAGATGAGTGTGAGAGAACAAAATATCCCTTAAATATTCTTGCAAAACAATTACATTGTTAATGTTAGAATTACATATATTGTTAAGCTAATGTACCAAGGACTTGAATTTTTCTAGGTCTTCTCAACTGTGATGGAAATTAAGTTCTATATATATATATATCTTAATTTAAGTGGAACATTTTCTTAATAGAAGAGGCTAAGGGAAATTTCTGAGATATGTTGAGGGGTGAGGAAAGGGAATACGAATTTGGTGAAAATATGAGTAACACAATATAGCTGAGTAACAAAGTCTTGTATAAGGAGAAACCAAGAGGATTGTATATTTGTTCACGTTAGCTGTTATTCAAATTCTAGCAGATGGACGTTGCAGGAAAGGAGTCACCTACTGAAATGTGAAAAAGATAAGATGGAAGCATCTGAGGGGTCAAACTGTGGGAGATGGATACTGCTAATTCTTTTGAATAGAGTTGAGGTGTGTTTGTCTGCTCTTAATGATAGAAAAATCTAATAGAGATGGATGAACCAATGATCCTGAGGTTGCTAAAAGCACCCCAAGTCCCCAAAAATCCTTTATGTTTAGGAAGACATGCAAGCTCTTAGCTAAGAGGTTGATCCTCCAACACCTCCCATCTATATCCTCAAGAGAGTTATGTATTGATTGTGTTGCATAGCAGAAAGAACAATATCAAATGGAAGTTAATATAGAGATTGTGTTTCCTCAGTGTCTCTTGCACGGCACTTATATCTATGTTCATGCTATGTAAGGGTCCCTTTATCTGATTTGAGTTGTATCTTACCTTACCAATCGATAAGTGTAACATGTCAAACGCTTATTCGCGTCAATTTCCATTCACTTTAAGCACATCACCTCCCTATTGGTTAAAAGTTACAAGGAAATCGATCAAAAGGTTGAATTATTCTTGTAAGCAAAGATGAACTCTTCTTGTTCTGAGCTGTATTGACAGTGTATTTTAGGCTGTCAGAGAACTAGTATGTTACTTTTGGTGAGAGTTTCAGCGGGTTCGACCTTGTTCGGTTCTTGCATTTTCATTATCTGTGCTTTTATCCTTTCCAGAATGATAGAGTCTTTGCAGAATGAGGCCATGAAGTCGGAAGAAATATACGTGCAGCTTCAAGGAATCCAGGAATCTGTTAGACTAGCCTTCTTGAATTGTTTGCTGAATTTTGCTGGTAAGTATGAAGCTGATACCTTAGCATCTCAGTAGCTGAAAAACTTCGAGGGTGATTCAAATTGTTTACCCTGATGATTAGGTCACCTGGAGCAAATTGGAGGTCAGCTTAACCTGAATAAATCCAACAGAGAAAGTCCATATTTTCAGAATGGATATCTTGAACTAGAAGAAAAATCATCTGAACCCCTGCCAGGAAGTATTGTTGATCCGCAACTACAGCTGCTGATGGTTTTAAGTAATATTGGATATTGTAAAGATGAACTTGCTCGTGAATTGTATTGCAAATACAAACAAATTTGGATGCAGCATAGGTACAAAAGTACTTTAAGTTAAAAGCACTTCAATGGTTTCTTTGCTCCAATATATGCTAGAAATTTGGAAAATCCCAGCAACTAAAATTGTGCAAACTAGTAATGCCCTTAGGAACCAACTCTTTTATGCTACTCACCTTGAATCTCATTCTGCATGATGTTAATATAACAAAATAAAATTCTTAAATCTATCCAGCTTAGTTGCTGGGGTTTTCCAAATTTCTAACATATATTGGAATTACAAAATGTGCAAACCAGTAATGCCCATAGACAACTATCTTTTCCTAGGCCTTTCCCCCTTGACTAGACAACTTTTGTTAAGTTGCCAAATATTAGTCCAAACATCATGTCATTATTATATCTACTTTAGGGGTAAGGATGAAGAGGACAGTGATATCCAAGAGTTGATTATGTCTTTCGCGAGGCTTGAAGAGAAGGTCCTTGAACAGTACACTTTTGCAAAGGTATGACTAAGTTCAGGTCTTTTCTGTGCCAAGAATTGTTACCTTATATGAGATCATTCAATTTGGTTATATTGTTTCCATTGTTCACCTATCATATAGACATCTCACGCCTTCCATTTACTTTAAAACTGTTGTACCAACTTTTACCTGGAAGATTCTAAAAAAGAGACGCAACTTTGTGTAGAGAAATTGAGAAATTCTTGAATGAGTAATATTTGCAGTTTGCACCATACATGTCGCAAAATGCACATATTATCAATTCTACAGTTATAAGCATCAGGCTTTCATATAAATGGCTTGTTCACGTACCTTTTCAGAATACAACAACATACCCAGCGAGATCCCACAGGTGGGGTCTGATAAGGGTAGAGTGCACGCAGACCTTACCTAGCCTTCTCAGAATCAAAAGATGTATAGTCCAAATGTTCTTCTACAGTATTTCCAATCCCCTTTCAATAGTATTCCTCATTTTACTTCTCCTGCTTTGATTACACTTCTTTTGAGCCGAGAGTCTACTGGAAACAGTCTCTCCTACCCCAGAAAGGTAGGGGTAAGCTCTGTGTACATCCTACCCTCCCCAGATTACACTTGTGGGATTACACTGGGTATGTTGTTGTTATCCTCCTTTTCTATAAGGTTAAGACATTGCTATAAGATGTCTACCTTTTGTTCTGCAGACTTTTTTGTCGGGAGCACACCTGGATACGTTTGTAGAAATTGGCTGAACTTTGTTGAAACCAATATTGTTGTATTTTCCTATTATGGTATCTGTCGAATATGGGTCTTCCCCTACTTGTTCGTGATAAAATCTTTGCAACTACTGATAAAAAAGAACAAGAAGAACTCTTTGGTGTCATTAAGGACACCCCACCAAATAGCCAATAAGTCGCTATCAACCTCCACCCCTTACCCATTTAATCCCATATAATTGGGACAGGTAGTTAGATGATATATAAGTTGCTCCCTCATGGGGGTGATAAAATATCCCCAAAAGAGAGGAAGATGCAATATTAATGTGCTGTGCTTGATATTTGTTGTACATTCTTTAATGAAAAAAATGAAGAATATCCATACTTCTTAGATAATTGTTCCATAATTACTATTTTTTGGTGTCTATTTGTCAGACAAATTTGATTAGAACAGCAGCTATAAACTATTTCTTGGATGGTGGAGTACAATGGGGTGCTGCGCCAGCAGTTACGGTGAGAAAAGATGCTTCCCATTAACTTAGTGTGTTTTAACCTTTGAATGTTAAATGACCTTCTATGGCTTGCAGGGTGTGCGAGATGCTGCATTGGAATTGCTACACACTCTAGTAGCTGTACATGCAGAGGTAAAATTTACCGGTTGTTTTATGGGCATATTGTTGCTTTAGAACTATATTTCTGTACCTTTTACGAATGATTGTTTCTTTGCGAACTGGTTAATTCTTACAATTCCTTATTATTTGGTCTTCTTTGTAATACTGATTTCTCTTCACAGGTCTTCGCTGGTTGTAAGCCTCTACTGGAAAAGACGCTTGGTATACTTGTTGAAGGACTAATAGATACTTTCCTGAGTCCTTTCCATGAAAATCAAGACAAAGATCTTAGAGCATTAGATGCGAATGGCTTTTGCCAGCTTATGCTTGAGGTGAATTTGTAGTCTCTGATTGTTAAGTATATAATGAAAACTAATGATAACATACTAAAGCTAAAACTTGACACTGTTCTGTTGTGATTTTCAGTTAACTTGCACTTCTAGGACACACTTCTGTGCTGTTAAATTTCTGCTATAATGTTTGATGCTTTGCATTTGCTTTTTGAGTGCTTGTGGTTGCCTGAGGTTCTATATTAGTTGTGGCCAAAAGGTTTTGGAACAAGTAGGTAGATCTGATCTCATGTTCATACACTTCTTTCTAATAGTGTGGGGGGCTAAATGTGCAGTTGGATTACTTCGAGACCATATTGAATCCATATTTTACACATGAAGCAAGGGAGTCGCTGAAAACATTACAAGGGGTCCTCTTAGAGAAAGCAACTGAGTGTGCTGCTGATTCTACTGAAACTCCAACTCACAACCGCCGGCCAACACGTGGAAGTGATGATGTATTTCTGGATGACCGGCAGCAAGGGATGACTGTATCACCCGATGACCTGATTGTGAGTCACACTTGCTCTCTATCATCTTTTATTTTCTGAGTTTTTTTTCATATGCTTTTTGCTCACCTTCTAATTGTTCGTAAGTAGATGAATATTGTTTGTCATTTCTAAATCCACCCTGCAATTTTGCTGCTTTGACTGGCCACAATGCTGTCTGTCACCAAATTGTCTACTTACATTCCAATTGTATCCTTATTTTTCAGGCTCTTGCCCAGCAGTATAGTTCTGAGCTACTTCAATCTGAACTTGAGAGGACTAGACTCAATACAGCATGCTTTTTGGAATCAAATCCCCTGGATTCTGTTCCAGAATCAGCAAAGGCAGCATATGCCTCTTTAAGAGGATCTGTGGACTCTCCAAGTAGAAGTTTTAGGGGATCACAACATATTGGTTCCCCGAGTTTCTCCAGACCCAGACGTAGATAACTTAGTATCATTTCTTTTCTGTCAGTTTTTCTCGTGTAATGTTTGTGCAGTTGTTGTATTTTAGCCGTTCATACATTCTTTTGACCGAAGGAAGGCACTTTGCTGATAATGAAACCATCGCCAACCTCATTTGAAATTCATTCATATATATATGTAGAGAATTGGAAAAGTTTTTTGTCAAAAGACCATTTCACGGGTTTTATTCAATTTTTCATTATTTACAGTTGAATGAAAATTTTGTATCTTGCATTTTGGATAATTTTCCATTTTCAATCCCACATATATATTATATCTGAAGGGCATACACCGAGCCAGCCACTTTATGTAGCTGCAAGCAGCTAATTTCTCTGTCGGCGCGCTGCCTTGTATGAGTTTGTTTCACTTAAACTTCAATTTGGTTATTATGGATTTGCACATGGCAGATATTGCAGTTAGTTTTGATTGTCGACACTAAACTTCAGAATGCAATTACTAGTATAAAATAGGTAATTTTGAACATTCCATTTTACAGTATCATGGTTAGAATCTTATGTTAATTATATCTTAACCATTTTTAATTCATGCTAAGAACTTGAGAAAATTAGAGACGATGGAAATGGAGTGAGCCGAATCTGTAAATATTCATTGTAACAAGGAAGAAACATTGCGTCCTAAATATCCATAGGATAAAAGTGAAGATTATAAACCTTTGTTAGACGTTATTATAATCTCATCGCGATCTAAGGTTGATTTCTTTCGTTTCACCTTCAATTTCACCCTTGTAATATGATGGTCAAATAATTGGACGAAACAAAAGTCATATAATGCAAATATGTAAATGGGTACTAACAAACAAAAGTTTTTTTTTTTTAATTATTATTTTCAGTTGGTTGCAATATTAATTTTTGTTCCAAAGGATGACGGGATTGCCAATAAATCTCTAGGTCGTTTGGTTGGAAACAAGTTATCTCAGGATTAATTATCCTTGGATTAGTTATCCTAGGATAACTTATCCCATCATGTATATGGGATAATTTATCCCATCACTATGGTATAAATGGTGGGATAAGTTATCCCAAACATAGCAACCAAACAAGACATCAAAATTTAATCTCAGGACTATTTTTTTATCCCATGACTATTTATTCTTATCCCTCAGTCTTGAAATAATTACGGAATGAATTAAATAATGAAATAAAGAATATTACAACGTACAATTCCAATTCTCAAATCTCAATTCTTGATGATTACTATGCAATAGTACTAATTTAACTTCAGCACAAATAAATAATTAGAAACTCAATAGCGCAGAAATTAATATTCTATTATAAACTTTTCATTTTTAATTTTTTTTGCGGAAGAAAAGGAATCAAACAAAGTATTTTGAGGTTGCAAGTTGATCTGAAATAAATAGTATGAATTAATATTAGAATATATTTGAAGTACGACAACTGTATGATTTCAACTTTTGAATTCCACTTTGACTTTTTATTTGTTAATTTTTTTTTTAATAATTAGGAGCTGTTACTATCTTGAAAATCAAAATGGCTGCATGGCTTCTTCTGCATCGTGTTTGGAATTTTCTAATTCTATATACTTTAGTGCTCGCAAATATTATTTCTGTTTTATGTGTTATATTTTTAAAAATTATTTTTTAACATTATGTCATTGTTTTTATTTTGGTAATTTTTCAATTTCAATATTTTACGTTACATATTTAAAATTACAAAATTTAAAAGATATTTTAATATATTAAACACAATTACACATATTTAGTTCAAGAGTACGATTTTAAAATGTTCTTTCCTTTTTAAAATTTCGTAATCAGTTGAATAAGGGTATATAAACTGAATCGAAAGGGATAATAAAAATTCATGTTCTCTATATTTTTTTCTGTTTTGTACCCCTTTTAAGGAGTTTTCATTTTATTTTATTTTGGACTTGTTGTCTTAAACTTATAATCTAAAAATTGAAGGTAGAGGGTACGCTTTCGCATGTTTCATAAATTTTAGCACTAGAATATCAAGAAGTACGCCTCAATTGGTGACTTTCTGAAGTCACGGTTAACTCATACACCCTTCGTCTCAATTTAAGTAATATCATGTCATTTGAAATAATTTAAAAAAAAATTATGATCTAAAAATAAATTTCAGATATTTGTGTGGCTATAAATTTTTCATTACAGGTAATGGAAAATTTTAAGCTAAGTCATTTTTAGTTATAGAAAAAAAAAAAATTCTTTTTAGGATGCACTGAAAAGAAAAGTGTATCATGTAAAGTGAGATAGGAATTTTCACTGTTCATACATGTTGCTTCACGTAAGTCCGTCTCAATCCAATATATTCTTGTCATTTCATATTACTTGGTCCATATTAATTTGACATATCCTTTAAAAATGTTTTAATTAGATATGTATTTTATTAAGCTAATCATATCAGTGATGCTTTGAAAATTTCATATTTGACTCCCTCCAGACCACTTTACTTGTCATGTTTCTTTCTACACACCCCGTGAAAAAACACTAAGTTAAGGTAATTTGACTAAATTATCTTTATTTATCACTATTTTTTTCTATGTAATACTTCTTTCTTTTACACCACATTAATATCTCTCTATATTTATGACTAAGGATAAATGTGAAAATAAATTAATACTCCTTCCGTCCACTTTTATTTGCCATGTTGCGCTTTTTGAAAGTCCATTTTAATAATTTTCAAAGTTAAATTAGATTACATTAATTCGATCTTTAAAAAAAAAAAATTTAGATATTCAAAAGCTATACGAAATGTACTTCAAATTGTAATTTTTTGCATATTAATATGATGAAAAAATACATCGTAAAATGTTAGTCAACGTTTTTATAATTAGACTCTAAAAAAAAAAACTATTACAATTAAAAGTAGACGGAGGTAGTAACTAGTTATGACTTGATTTTCTAAATGAATATTATTGACCATCTAATTTTAGCACGAAGACAAGTAAAGTGCTTTGGAGAAAATACTTTTATGTAGTTTTAATACTACGGATAGAAAGAGAAAAACATAATAAAACTTTCTTAATTTTTAAAATTAAATAAATAAAATGAAACCTCTATATTTGATATGCTGATCAAGTAATACAAAACATATGAAATAGTTTATACATAGATTTTTAATTTCATGGAAAAAGACCCCCCCCCCCCCATCCTTTTTTTTCCCACTAATTCAAAACTTTTGACAAGCTGATGCCTCAAAAAACAAGAAAGAAATTGGAACAAATTAAACACCATATCACGACAAGAGAAGTGCACTATTGCAAAAAATGGTTCTGTCTAAATCATAACTTTTAATGCATATATAGGTGGTAGTTTTAACATTTTATCGAACAAAAGAAAGTTACGATATATATCATTTTGTCAATTAATTTATTAATATATATATATATATATATATATATATATATAAAAGTATGTATATTACATATATAGTATATGTATAATTATTATAAAATATATAATTTATATATTTTATATATATTTTATTAATTAGATGATCGAATGATTCAGACCTGTAATTATCCCAGAAAAAAAAAAGATTCATAAAAGTATATATAAAATCTTATCCATTTGTGGGTCTTACATCAGAGAATAGGACATGAGTAAAACCAAGTTTTTTATATTTTATTTTTTTATAATTTATAATAATAGTAATAAATAAATTTAAAGAAAGTAGAGTTGAGAGTAACGTTAGCCAATTTGGCCACAAATTCCTTTGTTTTCCCAATTGTGGCTTGTCATTTGAAAGTCAACATTTAACAGATTTTTTCTTAAAATTTCATTTTTACACAAAAAATAATACTGAATATGGGCTTTTTTAACTGACTTTTCTTTGAGGTCCACTCTTATGGGCCCATTAATAGCGACGTTTGGCGTGCACCTTCACTTTCATGGGCCTTACCATTTTCAACTTATTACCCACTTGTAATTAAACTTTTTTCTTTTTCATTTTTTTTCCTTTTATGGATAAAGTTGATTCCTCACACACAACACAACATAAAATACAAAATCTAAATATCCAAAATAATGAGTCTTAACTAATTCACAATTATAAGAGAAAAATCTAGTGATGTTTTCTTTTAAAAAATCGGAAGAAAATCTGTCGTTGCTATTCTTCTGATGGACGCACTGGATAAATCCGTTTATTTTGAATAGCTCGCTTGCAAATTATACAAGAAGAATTAAGCCGCATTAGGTAAGTCATGTACGATGAGTTTGACAGAGAAAATTGATATTAGTTTATTGATATTGTGTACAATTTTTTAAGATGAAAATGAAGTTTGGCACAACTATGTGGTAAATACTAACGTGCATCAAGTGTTTGTATTAAAGTAATTATACTTATTATGATTAAGTGATTTCATGAAGTGAAAATTTTGAATTAATTAGTAATGACATTGCATATATAGATTAATTAATTTGACGTGAACCTACGATAAAAATAAATTTCTCACCCAAATATATTGTGGAATATAGAGAAAGATAATTCCGAGTAATAAGTTTTTGATACTTAGTAACTCCTGCTAAAAAATAATCACAAAAATCCAAATATTTATCTTATGAAACATTAATATTGCATTGTCATGGATTTATTTTTAAGAATCAATTCCCTGTAATGGCAGGCAGGAGTTTTACTTTTCATTAATTCCAAATGATTTTTAGAATTTATATCTAAGACTATTGATATTTCCCCCCTTAAAATTCAGAAATTGGAATTTATGTGTTACAACTTACATAGAGAAAAGGAATAAAACTTTTAATATATATGTGAACTTTGGTCCCTTTCTCAATCATATCCTTGCAGGTAACACACCTCTGTTGTTTTAAAAACGAATTCAAAATTTAAATTATATAGGTTTAATCTTTAAAGTTTTTTATATTAAATTTATTAAATTTATAAGATTATAGGTTGGAATTCATTATTTATAATATTAGTAAATTTTTATTCACCTCATTAAAAATAGTAAATTCAGATAAAGTTGATATTTACATGTTGGAGCTACTGGTCCCGACCTCTCAAAAACAAACAAATTAGAAAGAAAAGAAATTTTTGGGACTTTTATGAGTTGAGTACTTTATAAAAAAAAAATAGGATTAGAAGAACATCTGCCAGTATTTTTTCTTCTTCATTATATTTTTCTGAATTTTCTATTTTGTGAGACATAATTTGCTGAGGACTTTGACATATGATTTACGGAGGAATTTTTTATGATCCCTAACGTTACATGTTAGACGTGTTTAAGATATATAGTTAAGCGTTTAAGACGTAAATCTCACAAAATAAAGCTTTGTATATGTGTCTTAGACGTTTTGCAAATGAGTCCGGTAAAAGCCTTTTTAGAAAACTGTTATTACCATAAATCCATATAAATTAAATTCTTGAAGAAATGACCCAACAAAGCAAAATTATATATAATGAAGGGATAAAAATATCTTTTAACTTAGTAGAGGAAGAATTATTTTGTATACATTAAATTTCATTAGATGTTATAACTATGTTTGCCTATTACGCTAGACTTGTATAGTTTTTATCCGGGCTTTATTTTTTGCAAAGCAGCTATTGGCTACGATCTGGAACAATAGGAAGTTTTTCTCAACTTTGTAATTTTATTCATTATTATAAAGGTCACGTTATCATACGGTGATAAATTTTTTTTAAAAAGACAAGATTTTGAGAAATCATTGTTTGTTAAATATCACACAAATAGGAAATAACTACAATTATATAATTTCTTCCTCTGAGTATAAAATGATTTTGTGAAGATTGTATACTTTGCTTTAGATTAGTCATTTATTATTTTTGAAATTCTGTGGAGCATGTTCTTAAGATTTGGGTAATATGATATTCTTATAGCAATTTGCAGAAATAATATTAATAACTTGATACTAAAATATAAGAAATTATTAAGTTAAGTGAGATTGTGAATCCTTAATCATACTTAATAATTCCCTGATCAAATGTATTATTATTATTTTATAGTTTTAAGTCCAAAAATAGGAGTTGATAGATCTTCAATATGCTTTGCTGATAGGATCATCACATGACTACTTTGTATTAAATTTCTCTGAGTGATTTCAGGTTGTCTTTAATTAAAAATGTTATGAATATATATTTTTTAGTTACAAATTATTTCTCCAATTTTTCTACTTAGGCAACACGCACTAGTATGCAGCTGCTGCAAGCAATAAACCAAACAATATGTAGTAGTGAAATACATAAAACATCAAGTATTTCGAGGGGCGTAATATAGACAATCTAATAAGCTTGAGTAAG
Organism: Solanum etuberosum; assembly: GCA_029582245.1. Taxonomy (NCBI): domain Eukaryota; kingdom Viridiplantae; phylum Streptophyta; class Magnoliopsida; order Solanales; family Solanaceae; genus Solanum; species Solanum etuberosum. The sequence goes on along the minus strand of JAJONR010003340.1, from coordinate 36,281 downwards.
AATTAGTGATTGATTACACAATTCAAATTTATAATCAGAATCAGATTTAGGAAAATTCTATGCGTTCAATTTTTAAAGATTTAGCATTGAACACATTGTAGTTTTAAAATTATAAGTTCAAATAAACCTATTATTTATTACAATTTTAGTAAAAAATTACATGTAATTTTATAAAAGAATGAGGTTAGATAAACCAGTTATATCATGCTCATGTAAGTTAGCTGAAGATAATTTTACTGTTACTCTTAAGTTCTCCCTTTAGACTTCATATATAGACAGCCTATAATATATATACATATGATGCATGTAATTAGTAGTGATTGATTTCGTCTATGGCTCAAACCAATTATTTATAGGTCACCAAGAAATAATTTTGTTGTTCCTTCGAGGCTCCCTTTCATGTTGGTAATCTATCCTGACATTATAATCTATGACTAATTTCAAAGCTCGTATATATACCTATAAATCATTCAAAAACAAAGCTCGTATATATACCTATAAATCATCCAAAAACAAAAGGGGGAAAGGGTATTAGAGAATAATATAAGATGAATTAAATTTATTGTATTCCTAAAAATCTTGATTTAACCCCATTGGAGAGTATATGCTCTTTATTTCAGAGCCTCAATAGTAAATAAACAAAGGCATGTGGCATTATATGATGATTATTTGCAGGTTCACATGGTTTTATGCTATGATAATTAAACATATATATAAGCAAACATCTTTTCATGTGTATTTTTAAAGCTTTGTCTCACAGAGGTATATATATATATGATAATAATAATAATAATAATAATAATAATAATATTGGGCTGCAATTAAGTCTCAGCACATGCTTGTGTTAACTTCCTAATCACACCAAATATCTGTTTATTGTAATTAATCAATCTTTCTCATTCCAAACTTAAACAATCACACCACTATATATTACTTTTAGAATCCACATATAGCTTCCTTCATAGGATTCTTATTTCTTTTCCCTTAAGAAAATTGATTTTTTTTTTTTAAAAAGAAGTTTATTTTGTGTATTTTTTTTTAATAGTATCATGCTAAGTTCATTAACAACAAGTAATTTTCCATATGAAATCTAATGTAGTAATGGAGAATAGATTAGTAATATGTTATTTAGTGATTAAATCACATCAATAGCCTAACTTTTTTAAAACTGTCATTGTATTTAATTCGTATAATATATATACCGTTCAAGCTACCCTTAGTTAAAAAGTCAAATAAACAAGGTGAAGGTTTATAACTTTTGTCAAACTCGACATGTTTCTGTCATTTAAAAGCCCATAGTTTCGAATTTTATATATATATTTTAAAAACAAGTTCAAGTAACATGCATTTACCAGAAAAGGGATATGTATAGATAAATAAATAGTATCCGTTGTAATGAAAATGTGCATATAATACTTTGTACATTTGGAATTGAATATTTGGAGCGTGAACAATATAAAATGAGGCCTATTAGGTAAACCAATATGATTTGGATGGGGTTCGCTCCGATACCTTAATAAAGAAAAGACAAATCATATATAACTCATCAACTCCAAAATCTAGCCCATGATGTAAGGTTTTTCCAACAATACTCATGTCACAATGTGGGAACTTAACAAAATGGAAATATTATTACTGTTATAGAGAGGTTTGACAATATAAACAACATCTTAGATATGAAATTCAAAATTACTGCATAATTAAGAGTAGGGCCACAATATAACAGAATTGTGGAAACCCTAATTTAAGTGTAAGTAATAGTTTCCACAAGTACTCTACTCTTAAGACAAACCTAGTTAGTTGACAGCCCAACTTCAATAATTCTTATTCATTGAAAAACCAAAAAATATTGATTCCGACTGTTTTTATTTGTTTCCTTCGATATCTGCTACTCATAAATTGAAGTCCGATTAAATTTGAATTTGCGCTGGAACTCAAGACTTCTGGTTAAAATTTAAGGAATACTTATCGCTCCACCACAACCCTTTGTTGGTATTGATTCTGACTGTTAATTGTGTGGTTATAGCCACTTGAAAGGTCATAAATTCTCCATATGGTGGGCTCCTTTAAGCATGTGGATTGTAAATTACTCTACCCCTCTCAAGTATCTTTCTTTTATTTTTAGACCTAAGTATACAAATGTTAGTTAGTATTGTATATATTGGTGAAATTAATTAATTTTTGTAATTAAGGAGAGGGTGGAAAGGGAAAAAGAAAAGAATCAAGTTGGGTGAGTTGCTTAGCTAATGCCAGATAAACTGAAAGGGGTTAATCCACATGGATGACACATGGTTTATGTCTATATTCACATGCCTACCATGTTCAATTAAACCCCTCCTTTAAATTTTGTGTAACATTGTTGTAACTTTTTTCTTATAGGTCCACCAGTGTTTTTTTAGATCAAAGACAGCTCATTTTTTTGGTCCATGTCTATCATAGCTTATATTAAAACTTAACTGGTTGTTCCTACTCACATTTAATGTTTCCCCCTTTTCACCAAATTTACTGCTTTCTCCGTTCATTTTTACTTATTCAGTATCAGATTTATTACTTTTTCCATTCATTTTTATTTATTTAGTACTAAATTTACTATTTTTTCCATTCATTTTTACTTATTCAGGACCAAATTTACTATTTCTTTCATCCATTTTTACTTATTTAATATCAAATTTACTACTTCCTCCGTCCATTTTTACTAATTCAGTACCAAATTTACTATTTTCTCCGTTTATTTTTACTTATTCTATACCAAATTTACTACTTCCACAATCCATTTTTACTTGTGCGGTATTGACATTCATAACAGTTTTACCATAGTTATCATTTTGAGTATAATAAATTTAGTGAATTTGAAAAATGTATTGAAAAATGACTATAACTAATAATAAGGGTAAATCAAGAACTAAGTGATAAATTATATCTAGAGTTTCTAAACTGAACAAGTAAAAATAGACATTTATTTTTAATATAATGGACAAGTAAAAGTGAATGGAGGGAATATCAAAAATAAGATTCCTTTCATTTTATTTTACTTGACTTTTATACGAAAAAATAATTTTTTTCTTTACTTGTCCATTTAAGCAAATTAAGAGAAATTTATCATTTTCTTCTAATACTATTCTTATTATTAAATATCTACATAAAGTATATTAATAATCAAATTAAAATGTCAAAACATAATTAATAAAATTAATTTAATTATATAAGCTCCTAATATTATTTTAATCAAAGTGTCAAATCAATATAAATCAAATAAAACGAATTAGAGGGAGTAATAATATCTCCATATTTGATTAATTTTGTAAAAAGCAGCTATCCAACCCATTATTAACTACTGAACTGAATTAGATGGTTAGTAATTTTTCTTAACCATCCTGCCAGTCTACTAGTAGTGAGTATAATTTTTAGTTGATAAAATGGTTAAAATTAGACCCAAAAGTTTATTTCTTTTTCGATCGTATCTCATAAGTCATATCCGTAAAAAAATGAATTTTGAATTTAATTTAACTTAAAAATTAATTTTAAAAATGAGAATTGTCCATAATAATAATTGACATACCTTCTATAATCGGTGGAAATTTAACACCTCCTCGCACATTCAAGTTTGGACTTTTAATTTGAATAAATATAATATAATGTTTAATATCGAGTAAATAAAAAAACATTCAAGTTTGGACTTTTAATTTGAAGTGTGAATAAATATAATATAATGTTTAATATCGAGTAAATAAATGAATAAATATAATATAATGTTTAATATCGAGTAAATAAAAAATTGAGATAGCCCTTGCTCTTTGGTAAAAATTTATGGCATACTATACCCAATTTTAAAAAAATATTTAACTAGTACCCAATATTAGGTAAATTCAGACAAAAATGTGTGCTTCTTCACCCCTTTTTCTTTCTAGTTATTACATTATTTGAAATATAATGTTTTGAAGAAATTTAAAATGAAAAGGTGAACTTAAATCTAACGGGTCTCGAAAACAATGCAAATTACCAATATTCTAAATCATTGTTGAATTTGTTGTTCTATTAATAAATTGACTATTGAGGTTTGTTTTGTATGAAATATGAAACTTATGTTTAAATTTGAGTTTATTTGGAGTAAATTTTGATGTTAAATTGTTGAATTTCAAAGAATAAGTATTTTTTGGCAAAATCAATTCAGATACACATGACTGAAATTTTAGTTAATTTTTACATGTTGTATGACCAAAGTCCGGGCATATATTAAGAAATTAATAGGGTGATATATGTTATTGTTAGATTTAGTATTGTTTTAACAAATTAATAATTGAAATTTGTTTTTACGGGATTTATACTTCAAATTTGAGCTTATTTAAAGTATATGTTAGTGTGTTAGCTAGGTTGTTGAAACTCGAAAACCCAAAATTAAAATTTTGGCCAAAAAAATAATAACTCAGTTACATATGAGTGGAATTTAGCTATTTTACGTGCATTTGAGTCATATTTGACCAAGGTGTAGGCATACATGAAAAATTAAGACACTCATGACTTAAATTTAGCCAAATTTACATGCACTTCAGCAAACGTATCTGAAATTAGCCTTAGTCAAATAAAACTTAAGAAAAAAATGTCCAACATTTGAGTTTTTAAGTCCACACCTTTAGTCAAAATGTCTGAAGTTGACCTTAGCAAGTCATACCAAATTTAAGGCAAAAATATATGCGTCAGACGTAATTTTCAACTTAAGTTGTTTACGTCGAAATTGTTCCCAAAGTGAATAAACTTATGAAAAGATTTCAACTTCAAGTATAGATTAAATGAAGGCCTCAAAAAACGAACATTTATGCATTTTACATATTATAACATGACAAAAAAATAGACATTAGGTCTAATGCCCCAAAAACTAGTTCAAGTGATAAAGAATTGTTCAACTATCATATAAGAATATATTAATTGTCATTCCTTTTGCAATTGATGTTGGACTTCAACACATACTTCGAAAAGTTGCAATGCATTGTCAAATGAATTACTTGTGGATTTTCGCTAGTCATTTTTTATGCACCTAGTGGATAAACCAAATTAGACTATTTTATCACGATTAAGTAAAAAATGAAGATATTCATTAACTATAATTTAAAGTAGGGAAAAAAGACAAATATACCTCCGAACTATCGTAAATGGTATGCAAATATCCTCCGTCATACTTTTGGGATATTGGTACCCCTGCCGTCCAAAAACTAGAGCATATATGCCCTTCACTCTAACGGAAGACGAAATAGGGACACATGGCGCAATCTTATCCATCGATTCGATATTTAGTAAATGTCGAGTCGGTGGATAAGATTATGACACGTGTATGTCCGTTAGTATAAAGGGTATATATGCTCTAGTTTTTGGACGGCAGGGGCACCAATATCCCAAAATATGACGGATGGTATCTACGTACTATTTACGATAGTTTGGGGATATATTTGTCCTTTTTCCCTTTAAAGTATGAGTGTAAGCTAAAATATATGTTATGTATTCATTAAAATGATGAAAACATCGATTACACATAAGTTTTTCTCTATTTCCTAAGTGGATGAAAAATAAGTAGTCCTCTAAAGGGCATTTGTAACAACTAATGTGGCAAAAAGGGTTGGAAATAATTCATTCCTTTACATATTTTTCAAAAAAGTGAGAATAATTCTGAAAGAAGAAAAAAGATAGAAAATCTATTTAACTTGACCACAACCACATAACATTTTTGATAATCTATAAAACTTTTATAGCCCATTAATTGTTGGTGAGTATTAAAGGGACTTATCTCAAATTGCAATGAAAAGGTGCCCTTTTACTAAAAATGCTAGAGCATCTCAAGAATTTTGCAATAAAAAGACAAAATCATGCATGTTTTGAAAAAGTGCCTCTATCTTATGTCTATGGGAGGAGCCACATTCCCCTTGCACCTTGGGCCATCCATTTGTGTATTTTTACTTTTTTTTAGGTTTACGATATTCGAAATTTATTGGTCCTACTAATTTAAGTGTCAGCGCTTGATACAATCGTTAAAAAGAAGTAAAACACTTTGCAAGAAAATTCTTCATTTGCGGAGTTTGAAATTTACAAGTAATCGTGAGAGAATTTCAATTGTCCTACTACACGTCTTAGTGGTGTAACTATAAAATAAATTACTCCTTTTGTTTCAATTTGTTTGTCATGTTTTTCTTTTTAATTCATTTAAAAGGAAATCACATTTCTTTTTTAACAACTCTTTAAGTTCAATTTTTCACATGACATGTTTAAGATCATGTGATTAAAGAAAAAAAAGGCAGTTTGATACAGTAAAGCTTTCGCTATGCGCAGGGTCCAGAGAAGGGCCCGACCACAAGGGTCTATTGTATGCAACCCTTGTGATTAAAGAGAATTTTAATATATTTGACATATCTTTAATTTTTAGATGACAAAATTTAATTTTTTATTTTATTTTTTTAAATTTCGTATCAAGTTAAAACCGAACAAATAAATAAAAATAAAGGGATTACTTGTTACAAAGGTGACCCTACCATACATACAGGGGTGATGTATGGAGTTTGTGCAAAATAGTTCTTGTCATGTTCAAAAAGAAAATTTCCATGTGAGTCCACATAACTAAATATCTTTTGTGTAACATAATTAATTAATAATGAATTATTTACCTTTAGTTTCTTTACTTTTTCATCTTAAATTATAAACAAAAAATAAATCACATAATGAAGTTAATAAAATATTCCGTCGCATGTAAGATGCATGTCGCGTGGAATAATTGAAGTTAGTTCGATGGAATTTTTTTTCACTTAACCATAAGTTTTCGTATTACGACATACATAATAGAGTTGCTATCTTATATATAACGTTGATTTCAAAGTTCTAAATATTTTTTAAAAAAAATATCAAAGATATTATTATACTTTATTATGTTACAAATTTAAATGAAAAAATGATTTATATAAGATTAAAGTTTGATTCATTTGGAAGTCTTAAATAAGGAAATATCTTATAAGCAAAATCTTAGTTAATTTAAAATTTCATAAAATAAATAAATAAATTACGCAATTGTAACATCTATTTTAAAGAATAGAAAAGTCGATTAATATTTCATGTTTTTTTGTAATATTAGAGTGGATAAATAACAATCTCTTGTGTTACTCTAGTTTTATTTTGTCATGAAACCAGAAACTCATATTTACTGGGTATATTCTTAATTGCTATAGAAAACTTGTGTATAAAGGATATTAGGAGAATATTTTATCCTAAAAAAATTTCCAATGATTTTTTAGTAAGAAAACAAGTTCATTTGCTTTAGCTTAATGCACTTTTAAGTGATTATAATTATGCTACATAGAACTCATTTGGATTAATTAGTTGATTGCAAATAAATAAAAAGGTTTTAATATTGAAAAACATTTTTTAGTGGTGAAACTAATTTTATAAGAAAGAATGCGTATTAGATAGAAGTGTTGAAATCATTAATAAAGTGCTGGTATATTTGGTAAAAGTATTGACAATTGTTTCATTTTCATGACTAATATATATATATCTTTGAAATTATTGCAAAAAAATATAAATTTAAAAGTATTGTGTAAAAAAAAAAGGAGGAACGACAAATTTAAAGAAGAGGAAGTAAGGAGTATTGTTTGGAGAAAATTATTTAAAACTTTGAAAAAATATTAAAGATAAAATAATAAAATATTTGATCAAATCAAAAATATTTATAAACTGATGAAAGATAAGTTAGGGATAATTATGAATTTTGATTGATTTTAACCTATAAGCACTTAGATATTTATTTGTAAGCTAAAGTAAATACTTGAAAGTCAATTTTGATTATACAAGGTTATCTTAATAGAATTTAAAATCCAAATAAAAATATTAAAATTTCTACTTCATAATATAAATATAGAGAGATTTAACAACCAAATTTTTAGGTGATTTTAATGTTTTTAATATTAAAAACAATTAAATTGTAATTATATTTAATATGAAATATATCTTTAATTATTGATCAATAATTTGTGTTGGAGATAGTTATTTTATAATAAATATCATCAGTAGTATAGATAAAGTTCAATCTTTACTAAAGAGTTTTTCTTTCCATATCCTATACTCATGTCTTCCTTACTAAATTTTTTAAAAAGCACCAAAATGTAAAATAAAGTCATTACCTTATCTTTTCGAAACTCGTGTTCAAAGTTTGCATTTAAATTGTATGGTGTTATTATTAGAGTGGGTTAAAATTTTCATGGAAATGAACTAGTGGTATTTTTATATGAAATTGAAAAAAAATAAAAATTGTGAGCTAATTTTCGAGGTTGAGTCAGACATAAGTATCATATTTTACATGATATAAGAGCTAGGTTTATTTTTGTTTTGGGCTCCTAATCCACACTTCAATTGATCCTGAGTGAAGAAGGTAATAATGTAGGTTAAAATCTCACGTTAGTTGAGAAATAGATTCATTGTCGGTTTATATAGACTTGAGCAATACTCTCCTCATGAATTAACTTTTGAATAGGGATGACAATGAGGCTGGGTGGGGTGGTTGCGGGGCAATCCTCATAAACCCGCTAAAATTTTAAGAAAATACCCCATAAAAGTAAAATAATTACAAACGTATACCCATTTACATTCATACCCCCACTAAATAATTACACTATATACCTCCCAACTAATTTTGCTTAACTGATACTAAATCAATATCATTAAGGCTGATAATTTCGCTTAATTGATACCAATACAATATATATATATTGATTTAGTATCATTTACTAATGAGTAATTTCTTAACAAGAAAACCTTAATGATACCACAACAATATACATATACTTTTATAGTATCATTGACTAATAATTAACAAGAAACCTTAATGATACCACAACAATATACATATACTCTTATAGTATCATTGACTAATGAATAATTTCTAAACAAGAAACCTTAATGATACCAATCAGTATATATATATATATATATTGATTTAGTATCAGTTAAGCAAAATTATCAGCCTTAATGATACCAATACAATATATGATATTGATTTAGTATCACTTAAGCGAAAATTATCAGCCTTAATGAATGGGGGTATGGGCTGTAATTTTTTATTTTTTTTGAGAGAATAAATATTTCTTGAATTACTTTGAATTGGGGTATGAACATGTAATTATTTTAAGTTTTATGATTCTGTTATACAGTTTTTCTATTATTTTAACCCACCCCGCCCTGCCTTGCCCCGCCCCACATTGCATGTTTCAACCCACCCCGCCCTTCCCCGCATAAGCCCGTTTTGCCCCACCCCGCACCCCATAATTTGTAAAAAGTTTCAAATATTAGACGCAATAAGTGTTTAACCAAAAAAATCAATTTTTTTAACCTCTAAATTAATATATTAGTACTGTTTCAAACAGTCAGTAATTTTTTTTGTTGATAATTTTGAAATGATTACATATGACGTAATAAAAAAAATATGTCAACAAATTTTTTTTCCTTTCTAATTTATTGGCCATTAAAAAATATTTTTTCATCAAAAAAAACACCAAACAATGACCAAACAGATCAAAATTTAGTGTAAATTACTATCAGCGAACTTAAATAACTTTTACCTCAAATCCGCACCTCCAAAAATTTTGAAAACATATATTTTAACCCACCCCGTTCCAAACCCACAAAAGCTATAACCTGCCCTACCCCGTAAACAATGCAACACGTCCTGCCCTACTCCCGCTCCATTGCTATTCCTATTTTTGAAAATAAGTTAGGCTTCATATGTCATATTTTTACACTTATTATGAGATTCTTGGCTTTTTACAAATTATATAAGAAGAAATGACATTTTTAGATTTTTTATTTGTAAAAAGTAAAGATTTATACGCATAAAATGAAGATTCCTTATAAAAAAATAAAACTACTTATAATTGTCCTATAAAATCAATTCTCTAATTAAATTTAGTTTTTAAAAGAAAATTTACAACTGTACCAATGATGTGAAATCATAATCATTTAGTAAAGAAAGATAAAAAAGAAAAAACATAGATGTTGACACATCATATTCATCCAACTCATACCATTAACTTCTTGAATAGTATATAGTTTTGTAGCAGTAGTATTTTATTAATTTACAATGATTAACAGTCTCTCACGTATTCTTACTAAGCACATGGACACATCACCTATTTCATTCTCTAATTTTTCTTAAATAATTAATTATGCCAACTAAAGCCATTTTTCACAGAGTCATCTAAAGATCTCTAAATCATATTAAACTAATTAATTTAATTAATTTAATTAAGGATAATGAGTCACCTAAAGAATCTAATCTTTACTTGCAAATACATCAACTGTAAGTAGTGCTTGGCATCAATCACCTTTTTTTTTTTTTTTTTAAATAATCTTATTCAGCTACCTTACAGCTTGTATTTACTAGAAAAATTATCTGAATTATATTTCCAACTTCCTTATATGCCCTTCCACTAACAACTATATATATAAACTAAAATTATATTTTTCAATTTTATGTCATTAATATAACTACATAAAGTAATAATAATAAAACATAAATTTCTAAATGCAATTAAAAGGGTAATTAGTAGAATAAATTATTAATATTAATTATTATCAAGTTAATACTGGACGAGTAAAAAAGAAACGGATGAAGTTATAAATCTTTCCTTTTTTGGCCAAAACTCAAAAGCCCCGTTAGCTAATGAAACAATAGAAAAAGAAAAAGGAAAAATCATTAGGGAAAAAAGGACAATAAGAAGAGGAAACTAAAGAATAGGCTCCGTTGGATTTAATTTTTATTGATTTTCATATTATGTTACCCTTATATCATATATTTTTTTGTATAATAATATCTTATTATAGCATTAAAATAATATTCAGACAAACAATATCGTTATTTAAAAATTTAACTGTAATACACTACAAATTTCTTAAATTCAAAAGTATAATAAATTCAATGATAAAAAACTTAAAGATTATTTCTAATATACCATTCATGTGTAGTTTATAATATATTAGGAGTATTTTTCTTATAATCATCTCCGTAACGCTTCCCCCACCCCACCCCACCCTCCAACACAAAACCCCAGAGGCGAATTCTAGAGAAAAAACCATCAAATATTCGAGTTACAATGATTATTACCTGTGTTATATTATGTTAGTTTAAATATAATATTTATTGTGATTGATACTTAATTTTTTTAAATATTGTATCATTAAACTAATTGTTATGATGTAACAATGAAAAATCTCATTTTATATAACGATCGATTTTGGTGTGATTGCATCGTTACTTTATTTTTTCTTTGCTTATTATCTACTTTTACTATATATATCATCATTAATCCTATCTTTTATAGCAGTTCTACCTCATACTTTGCTACTGTTGATGTGTGACATTATGTAATGACTAATGACATAAAACAATCAATCCAAAACGTTATGTATATCAATCCAAAATATACTAATACATTATAAAAAGATACGTAACAAACATCGAAACGAAGTGTTTGGTGTAAATATGAAGTTGGGGTAAATTATATAATGTAGATAAATCCAGGAGGATGAGGGGACAGTTGGGTATGCGTAAATGTAGCATAGTGAGTGGGTAAGCAGAAGGCCAAAGCCAGCAAAGCAAAGACATAAAACAAAGTATACAACATAAGATAATGTTCTTTTCCTGTAACAAAGTAAACTCACCTAAGCAATCAAATTACATTATTATATAAAATACTATACATTACATATTCTTTATGTTTACATTTATACGTACAAACGTATAGTTAAAGAGAGGAGAAAAAAGTCACTATCAATTCCTCTTTTTAATTATTTACGTACCATTTTCCTCTTTCTCTTTATTTACTATTCAAAATATCGGTTTTTAACATATTTGGTAGTTCAATTAAAAGAAATTGTGTATATTGTTATTAATATACAAAAATATATATTGCGGTTATATTTTGGTGGATAGTTATCTAGTGTAAAGATTTTCTAAGATATGCTTCATTCGTTTTTTTTTATTTGAACCATATTAAAGGTGGTAATATTAATCCGTGAAAATATAACTCATTTAATACATTCAAATTTGAACGAATTATTGATTCGCTCATTTGTTAGTTCAATTCATTAAAAAAAAATCGATTGATATCAAATTTGAATTTTTGTGAGTAATTTGGACTGAAAATAAATTTTTGGTGTTGTCAAAATTTGAAAATTTTGGAATTCACTTGAAAAGAAGTTCTTTTAAAAAAGTCACGGCCAAAATACCTTTAATAACTCAGTTGATTGACCACCTGAACTTTCACTTTGTTGATAATGATTCGATTCGGAACCTTGAATCTCTTTCCCATTTCCCTTCCCTACCCAACCCCCACCCATTTTTATTTTTATTTTAGAAAAAGACACCAAAAGAGAAAAGGAACGGTGCTAATTTAGCTTCTGATGTTTTCCTACCTTAATTTGTATTTTTTCAGTTTTATAATTTTATACCCTTTAAATTTTAATATTACACTTGTATAATTCACCTTCTTTACTTGGAAAATGACAATAATTTTATTAATTAATAATACACCTCATACATGACCACCACCCCAAGTTTAATTCTTTCTTATCTCATTCGTTCAGGCAATATAATATGATAATTTTATACCAAATACTTATATATATATATTTATATGATAAATAAAAGTGTATAATTAAGTGTATAAAAGTATTGATTCATAAGTGTGTAATTATTGTTGATTTGCATTTAATTGAGGGGTCCACATTTGTGACATTATTTATTGGTTGGTCCATTCCCTTTGGTATATTTTTGACTCTATAATTCACTTGTTTTTGAGTTATTTGCAATCATACGCTAACTCCGATTTTTTATTTATTCATTTATTTAGGCGCTGTCATTAAATATAAAAAAAAATATTTGTGATTTTATGTAATTTTTAAAAAATATCAATTAAAGGTAATTCTATTAAAAAAATATAAGCATATAATAAATGAAATAAGAAACTTGAAAACAAGATAATATTTTATAGAAGATTAAAATGCACAAAATGTCTTGTACGTATTATTCTTGCTAGAAATTTTCTAGATATATATTATTCAGGCAAACGGTGCTAAAAATTTCAATTATTATTATTATTATTGATTTTTTTTTAAATACTGCCTTAATTTGGTAGATAATCGGATAAAATAGTTGGACACCTATGTACAAACTTAATGTTAATTTTTAGGTATTATTCTGTTTGGTATGTTGCTATTTTATTAATTTTTTCATAAGCTACTTTTTGGTGTGTCGAGCTCTGTGTAAAATCTTTTAATTTAGTATATGAAATTGGCTAAATGTTTTGTGCAATATTTATTTTTGTCACTTACTACAAACATGAGTCGAGATCAAAGATATCCCACTTTTTAATATCAACATGTAAGGTCCCCACAAATTAAAGAACATAAGAAATATGGAATTTCATTCATATTGTGATATTTTCAAATGGCAAATTCGTGAGGTTCATGAGGTCAAAATATTAAATCATTATGAGTTTTTGAACTAGTAAAAAAGAACCACAAAATGATAGTCAAAACAAAAATGGTAAAATAAATTTGTTGAAAGGGAATTGGGGTAAAAGGAAGATTGTGAAATGAATTAATTAAGAGAACAACATTTTCATGGAATAATAAAAAAAAAACAATGGTGAGTTTGGTATGAGACAAAAGTATTTTTCACAAAATTAATGGATTTCTTTCGTATTTTGTGATGTTTGATTAGAGAGAACAAAATATGATCCCAAGAGCATTTTGGGTATAATCTAAGCAGATATTATGACACCAAAATAGGATCCCCCATTCTTTAACATGGATTGAGACCCCTATCCCAACTCGAGACCCCACCTAACCCCAACATCATTAATCTAAGATACACCCCTGACTCCTAGCCAAACCCTTTACCAAGGACTCGGCAACCGACCCCATCCACGATGCAAGGCCCAACACCAAGCCAGGACCTGACCCTAATCCTAATCCTAAACCGAGATTAGAGACTCGATCTCAAGTCAGGACCCAAGTCTCAAGTTGGGGGCGAGAGTCAGGGATTCGGGGTCTCGAGTTCGTGTCAAGATCGAGGGTCGAGAGTCAAGTATTGAGTTTGGGTCGGGAGTTGGGTCATGACTCAGGATTCAGGTATTGGGTCAAGGTTGGGGTTTAGGTCGAATCCGGCGTTATGATCAGAAGTCTCGGGATTGAGAGTTGGATCACAATTTGTGGTCAGAAGTTGGGTTCAATTCCCAATTCGGTTGCATGGTCAAGAGTCAGTTCTTGTATAAAGGTTGAGAGTCGAGTCGAGTCGAGGTTGCATATCAACTTCAAATCAATCTGATTTTAAAATCTTATCCAAACGGTCTCCAAATATATGTTTCAGCCTCCTCTAAGAAATTTTGGATTGGAAATATTAATTAAACAATAAAGAAATAGAATTTATAAGATTAAAAAAAAAAACAGTATCAACAACTACTTAAATCGAGCAAAAATTATAAAACAGTTTAAAAGGATAAAATAAAAAAGAAAAAGAAAGAGATAACGAATAATCAAATATATAATGTTTTGCCATCCAAAAAAAAATTTGGACAACAATATCTTTAGCTAAAAATAAAAAATAAAAAAATGCCAGCACAATTTTTCACGTGTTAGGGTGCATTTCAAGAAATTCCTAAAGTTTTATGTGTTGTTTAAATTAAAAATAAAATTCATTTAATTAAGTATTAACAAGCCATTTAAAAATTGATCATTCGAACTAATTATTTTTCACGATAAGGTATAAGACAGAGAGTCTATACATGACAAGTACTTATAGGAATTATAGATTGAAATAATTATATTTCAATCATAAATTAGATTTTTTTTCATAAACTTTTAATTACTTGAAAATGCAAAAGAAATATATATTACGACAAGTTTCAAACAATCTACGATTAACATTTATCTGGAATAATTCTGTCAAATAACTTAGGTCCGTCTGACCATAAATTTGGAAAAAAATTGGAAACTTGTGTCAGCCATATGATTTGTCATTACTGACAAATATATTTGGTAAATACCCAAGTTCCCAAGTTTTGGAAAAAAAAACTAGAATTTGGGTCAAATGATAGTATTTGAAATATATTTAAAAATTACTCCAAACTTTTATATTTTATAAAAACATTTATCATTTATATTTTTGGACTAAATTTCATTTCTAGTTTGTTTTACAAAATTTATGCCGTTATATATATATATATATATATTATTCAATTTTTATCCGAGCTTGCTCTTCGTAGTGACTTCCAATTACAATTAGTAATAGTAATTTTCGTATACAAATCAAAGATATTTTCCTTTCATTTTCTTCCTCTTTTTTCAAATTTATATTAATTATGTTCGTTGTAATTGCTTTTCACGAAACATTTTTATTATATAATGATAATACAAACTTATGGGCACTTTTAATAATTTTTAGAACTTATGAATATAAAACATTTTTTTTAAAAAAAATCAAATATTTCTCATAAAATCTATAGTCAGATGCATGATAAAACTTCACCCAAAAATAATTTGCCAAAAATATTTAAAAATCTGTGGTCAAACTCTAGTTTTAACTCCCAATTCACATAATAAGATTGTCATGACTTTTGCTTAATAGAATGATAGTAAGTCATTATTTTAGTAAATATAAAATAAAGACAACCAGCCAAAAAAAAGATGGAAACTACTTTTCATCTTTGGCTTAAATATGGCCAGTTACTTAATGACATACCAAATACTTGAATTAAGATAGTAAATCATTAAAAAAATAAAAATTTAGTAAATAAAATAAAGATTACAAGCAAAAAAAATAATCAAAGATGGAAACTAGTTTCCATCTTTGGCTTAAATATGGTCAGTTACTTAATGACATACCAAATACTTTAATTATTGACTTACCATTTTATTAATCCTTATATTCTTTTGCTTGAATTTACAAAATCTTTTAACTTATATATATATGTGTGTGTTAGAGTCAGTTTAGAGACATCAACAAATCTTTTTTTTTAAATGTAATATTGCTTCTATAATTATTTTTCTTTCAAACAACGTTGCTACCTCACTTCAACCTCCAAGTAAGATCTTTGCTTCTTCTCTCTTTTTATTAATTTCATATATTTAATTTTTTTGTAGTTGATTTATCTATATGATCTTTGTATTTTCTAATCCCATCTAACTTTATTATATTCAAGTAAAAGGTATTTTTTTTATTTTATTAAAGTCGTTATTGAAATTTTTATTGATCAAGTTTGTAAAAATATTATTTATTTGAAAGATACACATTATTGCTATGATATTATTTTTTACTACTAATTTATAATCATTCAATATATTTTTGCAGAAAAATATATTTTCTAAATACCTTATAATAAAGTGTAAATTTAATAAATTGATATTTGATATTTTTAATTTTATAGCAAAAACTTATTTATAGGGGAAATGGTAAGAACTTGGTCGTTGAAATTTTAGACCATTTATTACGGTAGGTTGCGACCTAACGGAATTGGACACTATTTACTACAATTCAATAAATGGGTTTGCCTAATAATATGACCTACATCTAACTTTTTTTAATTCAACAAAATGGATCCCACATTTTTAAAAATAAATAAAAACTCCATTGTTCCACTTGTGGCAATTTTTTTGAACATTACATTTAACCAATTTTGTCAAACTTCAAAACCAAAAAAAATAATCTAGCTAGGGTCCCCTAAACCAACGTGTCTACACTAGCACCATATTCTCACCCAATTAATTTAATTAAAGGTTCGAAATTTTAATTAAAATAGTTATAGTAAGAAAAAGTGAACTAAACTAAGCACACATTCATTTACCATTGACAATCACTTTTACTCTCCCCGTTTTAATTTATTCGTCTTACTTTTGACTCTCTTTTATATTTTGATTAATTGAATCGTTTCTTTATGAGTTTAATCTCAAACTCTCTTTTTTTTTTCTTTTTGATAATTCTTTAATTTTAATTTTTTCACAAAATTAAAAGATATTTTAGCACATTCTACGTATTTTTAGTTTAAGATTATTAAATTCATTTTTTTTTTATTTTCTTAAACATTGTATCAAGTCAAAATCAGACAAACAAATTAAAATGGGGAGAGTAACAATCTAGGAGGGTATTTTGGGAAAATGAAGAGTAACCGGATTGAATAATCCCGGGATTACATCAGACTAATCCCAGATCAATCATCAGGTGAAAGCTAATATAAAATTATAGTCCAGATTAGCATCAATTATTTAAAAAAAGGTTCATGAAATTCGAGTCAGGGGTACTTTAGTCATTTCAGTCGTAACGCTCTCCAAAACCCCACCACACTCAACGTATTTAAATTATTATTTTTTAACTTTTCACCCCTCCCCGTTTCACAGAAATTATTTTGGCAGGAGTAATTTTTTATTCTTTTACTTTCAATTCAAACATTAATATTTTTAATAATTTTTTAAAATAAAAGTTTAAAAAATTATTTTGACTCAATAACTCGTAATAGTATTATACTCGTAGAACAAAGGTTTCGAGTTTAAATTTTACCGTATACACCGTAATTTTTGTTATAAAGTAATTTATCATGTAAGATTTTTCGATACAAATTTAAATTTAACTGAACACTAAGAATATAAAAAATCAGGTGGAAATAAGATTGTTTTACTAAGTATGTTAAATTATATGCATTACATCATCAAATTATCTTTATATATTATATCATATTAACATATCTTATTAAGATTACAAATCTCTTCTTTCAAGGGAACTTACTTACTTTTATTTATAATTTAGATAATTTGATAGTGTAATTCTTTTTTATATTTACGATGTATATAATTTATTTTTTGGAAAATAAAAAATTAGTGTAGGAAAGAGATGGTGAAATCCAAAATGCCCAAAAAGCAAAGGGTGACCTACATGGGCCGGCTTTTAACTATATTTAGCTGGACAGACAAAAAACAACTTATTATCTTCATCGTCGCTATCTGCAGCTGTATTTTCTACTTCTTTCTACTCTATAATATATTCCATTACTTTTTTATAATACAAAAAAATACACCATCTTTTTATTTTTTATTTTTTTTAAATTATACACTATATATACAGTGTAAACCAATTTTTTATATTGTTGTTACCATGAGTGATCCTTCTGGTTTTTATTGAAAGAAAAAAGAAAAAAAAACTCATTTCTCGTCAATAATACTAGAAGAGAAAATCTGAAGATTCCACAGCTAAAAGAAGCAAAGGGGTGTTATTCTTTTAAATTATTATTATTATATATATTTCTGGGTCTACTCTTCTTTTATTTTGTTTGTTTAAATTGTTATGTATTTTAAGAGGTGTGAGATTGACAGGCAGATCCCACCGAAATAAATTAATAAATTCACCACACCCCATCTTCATAAAAACCCCTTAGAATTCACCCTCTATTTTTTTTCTTCTGTCATATAATTCATCAGCTGTAATTGCTTACTTGCTTGGTTTACAGAAGAAATAGAAGAAGAAGAAGAAGAAAAAAGAGGCTGTTTTTGCAATTGAAGCGATGCTGGGTGTTTCCGGCATAGTAAGTAGTGAAGGTGGTGGTGAAAATCCAGAAAGCGGTGGAGGAGCAGGAAGCGGAGGGAGTAGTGAGATTGGATTAGGCGGTGGCGGTGGTGGTAGTAGCGGTGGATTCATGACGGAAGATGGAGAAAGAAATTCAGGTGGAAATAGATGGCCAAGACAAGAAACAATTGCTTTGCTCAAAATAAGGTCTGAGATGGATGTTATTTTTAGAGACTCAAGTCTTAAAGGACCTTTATGGGAAGAAGTTTCCAGGTAATTAAATTCAAAAAAATGGAAATGGAAATAAAAACTAGTATATATTTTGTTTTTATTTTTTCATTATTGCAATTTCTTCACCTGACCTTCTCAATCATCATTAGCTGCAGCAGTTTCATCATGCATAAAATTGATAGAAATGGAATCTTTTTTAATTTAATTTTTTTTATTTCTACTTTTGGGAAAAAAAATTAATAGAATGATTTTATTTTTTTGGGAAATGAAAAGATAGATCTATGGATCAGAATTTCATTGATTTATTGCTTTTTTGATTAAAAGGGTCATTGTGTTTCAGTTCATTTCACTACAAACAATACAGGAAAAATATAAAATACAATTGTTGAGGAAATTCAGATTCCCTCCTTCCGGGTTTTGAGCCAAATTCAGTTTTGCTTTTTTGGCGTTTTTTTCTTTCTCTGCCAATTCCAGCAACAAATTTTGGAAACTAATTTACTCATCTTTTTTGTTAAGAGTTCCAATTTTATGAATTACCTTTTCTTGAATTTAGGAAATAAATAAGTTTGGTAATCAAATCTAATAATTAAGTAAGTAAAAACAAGATTTATGTTGCACCATGATTGAGAAAAATGTGGTTTCTATATAGTGTTTCAATTGTCTCTTTCTTTTCCCCCTCCTTGTTTAATTAATTAAGTTCTTAATTACCTTAATCTTAATTTCATGTGGTGAATAGTACTATATACAAATTTTTGTTTTACTAGTGAATTCAATTACCAAGGATTTAAATAATTGTAAGTTTGGTTTTTTGTTATTATTGTACTTGTTTATTTACCATTTTACTACTATACTTATGCCAACTGTTGTTATCATGACCAGGAAAATGGCAGACCTTGGGTTTCACAGAAGTTCCAAGAAATGCAAGGAGAAGTTTGAAAATGTGTACAAGTATCACAAGAGAACCAAGGATGGTCGCGCATCTAAAGCAGATGGAAAAAACTATAGATTTTTCGAGCAGTTGGAAGCCTTGGAGAACATTACTTCTCATCATTCTCTAATGCCACCGTCTAATACGCGTCCCCCACCACCTCCATTGGAAGCTACTCCAATAAATATGGCTATGCCGATGGCATCATCAAATGTACAAGTCCCGGCTTCACAAGGTACTATTCCTCATCATGTTACTGTTTCATCAGCACCACCACCAAATAGCCTTTTTGCTCCTTCTCATCAAAATGCTCCGTCCGTGGCACTACCACCACCTCCATCACTGCAGCCAGCTGTCAATTCGATTAATAATATTCTTCAACAAGTGAACACTTCAGCAATGTCGTATTCGACTTCTTCGTCTACTTCCTCAGATGAGGATATACAAAGAAGGCATAAGAAGAAGAGGAAATGGAAGGATTATTTTGAGAAGTTTACCAAGGATGTGATTAATAAGCAGGAGGAATCGCACAGGAGGTTCTTGGAGAAGCTTGAAAAGCGGGAACACGATCGGATGGTTCGAGAAGAAGCATGGAAAGTACAAGAAATGGCAAGGATGAATAGGGAGCATGATCTTTTAGTCCAAGAAAGAGCAATGGCGGCAGCCAAGGATGCAGCTGTTATTTCTTTTTTACAAAAGATAACTGAACAGCAAAACATCCAAATTCCAAATAGTATCAATGTTGGTCCTCCATCAGCACAAGTACAAATACAATTGCCTGAAAACCCACTACCCGCACCTGTGCCAACACATTCTCCACAAATACCACCAGTTCAACCAGCAGCGCCAGTACCGGTCCCGGTCCCAGTATCGTTGCCAGTAACAATACCAGCTCCGGTACCAGTAACAATACCAGCTCCAGTACCAGCATTAATACCGTCGCTGTCGCTGCCACTGACACCACCAGTACCATCCAAGAACATGGAATTAGTACCAAAAAGTGATAACGGAGGTGATAGTTACAGTCCAGCAAGCTCTTCAAGGTGGCCAAAAGCAGAAGTTGAAGCATTGATAAAACTTCGTACAAACTTAGATGTCAAATACCAAGAAAACGGACCTAAAGGTCCGCTTTGGGAAGAGATATCATCTGGAATGAAGAAAATTGGATACAATCGGAATGCAAAGAGATGCAAAGAAAAATGGGAAAACATCAACAAATACTTCAAGAAGGTAAAGGAGAGCAACAAAAAACGACCCGAAGATTCCAAAACTTGCCCATATTTCCACCAGCTCGACGCATTGTACAAGGAGAAAGCGAAAAACCCCGAAACAACTTCTTCAACATCCTCATTCAATCCTTCCTTCGCTTTAAACCCCGAAAACAACCCAATGGCTCCCATCATGGCTCGTCCAGAACAACAATGGCCACTTCCACAACACCATGAAAGTACTACCCGAATCGACCACGAAAATGAGAGTGATAACACGGATGAAGATGATCATGACGATGATGAAGATGAAGATGACGAGGATGAAAATAATGCTTCTTATGAGATAGTAGCAAACAAGCAGCAATCTTCAATGGCAGCCGCAAACACCACTACCAGCACCGCAACAACAACAGTTTGAGCTAAAATTAGCACAGATCTCATTAAAAAAGTAGAAAGAGAAGAGAAGTGTGGGGGCAAAAAGACGCAGAAATTAGTGGGGAAGTGCGTGGAACATTGGGAATAGCAAGTGGGTCAACAGATTCTTGCAGAGAAAATGTCAGATCTCAGAAAATTCCTATTGGTATGAGAAGACGGTGACTGAAAATTAGCTCATGGAGGAAAAAACTGTGAAGAGAATTTACAAATCATTTCAACTTTATTTTTCATTTTTTTTTTGGTAAGGGGTATAGTAGTGTAGTTTTTGGTGGTATAAGTTTATTTGAACTTCCATTGTTTATTTATTAATTATCAAAAATAAAGTTTATTGAGGGGAGAAAAAAGAAATGGACATAAAGGAAGATTTTTAAAGGAATAAATGAAGGGACAAAGTTTGTAATTTTTTTATAAAAAAAAACTCTTTTTTTTCTTCTTTTATTTCCTTTTTGTTCATGGGTGTAAATGTGAGAAATGGTCAAGTAGAACTACATTCTATTCTGCTTAGGTATTTATTCCATTTCAATTTATTTATTTGATTTTAAATTAAAGATATATACAATATATTTTAATTAAATAAAAGATGCCAAAAAATATTATTATTTTTAAAATGAAAGTAAAATAAATACATTGAATGTATGCTTTTGATAGTATTGTAGAATGTATTGATGAAGATTAAATTCTTTTCTTTTTCAATCAAAACAAAGCACATATTAGAAGAATTCAAGTACATCAAATTGTGAGGCAACAATTCACCCCAAGTTGCAAAAACAGCTACTAGTATATTTTTGTACTTTGATTCCCTTGAAAAAACAAAAGAAGAAAGGATGAAAAAACATAACAACAAATGGGTCCTTGTTGCACATGATATATATATATATATCTACTGAATATTCAATAAATAAAATAAATAAATTGGGACTTGTTCTTTTTTTTGTATTTTTTCTACAACTATCACATCTCTGATCATTACCTTTATATTAATCTTTGTTTTACTCTTGTACTATTAGTGAGTAAAAGTTATCAGAGCTAAGGATGTGTTTGGTAGGAAAGAAAAACATTTTTCAAAAATTACTTACTTAGCAACCAATTACACCAAAACCATTTTTCCTTGAGTGAATAATATAATTTTTCATTGAATTGAGTATTAACTTTCTTTGCTTATATTTTCCTTCAATAGTCAATTTGAAATTATTTTTTGTATTTTAGAAAGTATTGGATAGTGACAAATAATCATAATCACTAATAAGTTTGGACCAATAGTATTATTTTTAACCCCATTGTTGTCTAGCTATATAGATAATAAATAATAACATATGGGATGGAAATTCAAATATGAGAAAAAAGGGGACCCTCAAGCAATAATAATGTAGCACAACACTAGAGCTACCTATGTAGTGGGGACATAAATAAATTATACTACAAAGAAGAGTTGGAAAAACTTCAAATCATTATAAGTGAAATGTGCATTATTTTCATTCAAGTGTTGACTTCCACAAAAATGTTATATGGTTATTCATCAAAAGAAAGAAAGAAAGAGAGAGAATAATGATGATATTGGATGGTGTAAAAAAAGAGGATTATAATTATTGATAAGTAGTCTACCTATACTTCATGGAGATGCCTTTTGTTCCTCTTCCCACATGATGTGTAGGGTTAAAGGAAAAAAGAGTTTATATATTGGAACAAATCAAATTGATCGAGTTTCAAATCGTACCACACCAAAAAAAAATTCCGAAACCATATACATTGTAATATTCAATATAAGACATCTTTTACTTCTAATAACATCTTATACAAAGTCCATTCAACATAAATTCCTTGAACTATGAGTTTATGTGATGTCCAATAACCTAGTAAATTCAACAAATAATTGGTCGCAGAGCTTGTGTTCTATATATTCTTATATTTAACATGTTGTACAACAATACAAATATGCTCTCACTGAAAGAAAATATTTTTAGATATGACCTCAAAAAATTTCATGCATTATGTGCAAGATTGGATATATTTAAAAAATAAAACTCAAAATTGATCATACTATCCATAAAAAGGGAGACATAACTACATCCAATAAAGATGATTAGTTGAATACATTATAATTTTTTTTTAACAAAATTTCTGACTTCATGGACATTATAAGTAATCCTCTTCTTTGCCCAAATCCATTGGGTAGGGATGGGGTGTGGGTCCATAAAAATGGGATAGTAATATATGAATGGACAAAACTAATAAATAAATTGTAGAAAGTATTAAATAGTAGTATAAAGTATAAAGTATAGAAGGTATAGTAGTTGTAGTGTTAAAAGAAGAGGTGCACATGAGAAAGGACCCACACCTATTGTTGCTATCATACTTACGCCACTTAACTCTTATCTTCTTTAGTTTACAACTTTTGTGTCTTTGGTCCGAATTTAAAATTTATAAATTTAAAATTTAGTAGACGGTAGTCAAATAAATTTGAAGGGTTTTATATAACTAATTATATTCTTTTTATTTTAAATATTATTTACTAAAAATTTAACTCCAGTTTTACTAATACTTTATTTTAATTATTAAATTTGTAATTAAATATTTATATATTTAATAATTTTTTTAATATAATTTAAAATTTAAGACAAAAAATATCTTTTTGTATCCCTAATTAATAATCTTGATCTGCCTATATTTCAATAATATATTCTGTTTAACTTCCTTTCTTGACAAAATGAATGAAACTTCTAAAGTATTATAATTGGATCTAAACAAGCTGTTATGTCATATACTACTATTAAGTTCACCCTCCCTCTCTGTTTTTTTCTTTAAAAAAATAAAATAATAATAATTAAGAAGTTACTTACTCTTATCTCATGAATTCAATGTAACACATGTTACCTCTTGTATTCAGATTAGCAAACCAGAAACAATTAAGATGAAAAGAAAAAGAAAAGAACTATCCGAGTTCACAGAACCCACTGTGTGTCCTTAAGAAATTTAATCCCCTCAAGTATCCGAAGTTGTGGATTAATTCCTCCCAAGATAAAACGGATTAACCATTAAAGAAGTAGCGGTACCTCAAACTTCAATAATTTCAACGAACTCAAAATGACAGCAACGAATCCCACACACAGACACGATCGATCAATTTTGTTTTGTAATAAATGTATGCAAGAGAAGGGAAGAATTCGATGTAGAAAATGAGAGAAAACCTCTCTATTTATAGCCAACAAAGGGTAAAGGTCACAACTCTTTGGAAAAAAGACAACATTTCAGAAAGGTCACAACCCTTTGGAAAAGGCACAACTTTTACAACGGTCACATCCCTTTAGAAAAAACACAACCTTTCATAAATGTCACAACCCTTCGACAAAGTCACAACCCTTCAGGAGAGTCACAATCCTTCATTTCCTGTTCACACCTTTAAAACTCAACAATCCCCCACATGAATTAGGAATGACTATTGTTAAAACATATGCATGAAAAACTGTGTGATTCGTAAGTAAGGATTGATTGCATCTGGATAAGTTGGTTTCCCTTTGAACTTTCCATAGTGAACATATATCATATATACTCGGTCAATCGGTAGATTTGATATCTTTGAACCGTCGAGCTTTGGTGTATACCTAGACAACATAAGTCTTGAACTGTTTTTGGTTCTCATTGTTTTGTTCGTTTCAGCCATGAACACGTCTTGGTGTATAAGTGCGTAGAGATTGGCCTTACTGGATTCTCCTTGAAGCGGCTTACACTTCACACTTACATAGGTGATTTCTAAATGTGTAATCCCGTAGATACACCATTTGATATACCCTGTATCAAACTTAGAAACCATTAAAAAGTCATAATGTCTTTATCCTTGTTACTGAACATTGTCTTATCATGAGAATGGACCATAAAAAATATTTCGACAATGTTGAACCGTCATCAATGACTTTGTTTGATCTCCTTGAACCTAGATCTTGGGATCTCCAGTCTTCTAGGTAGAGTTACCGCCATAATGACTTGTCCTCGGCCATAGTCCCATTCCCTTTGATAATCTATGAACTCCTTCTCTAGTTAGGCTTTTTTTAAGTGGATCAGACACATTATCCTTTGACTTTACATAGTCAATTATGATAATTCCACTAGAGAGTAGTTCTCTAACGATATTATGTCTACGTCATATATGACGAGACTTTTCGTTATACATCATGCTCCATGCCCTACCGATTGCAAATTAACTCTCACAATGTATGCATACTGGAGCTAAAGGTTTGGGCCAAAAATCTTTCAAGAAATTTCGGAGTCATTCAATTTCTTCACCGGCCTTATCTAGAGTGAAAAACTCAGATTTCATAGTAGAGCGAGCGACACATTTTTGTTTGGAAGATTTCCAAGAGACTGCTCCTCCACCAAGATTAAATACATATCCACTCGTGGATTTTACTTCATTTGACCTGGTGATTCAATTTGCATCACTATATTCTTTCAATACTGTTGAATATTAGTTATAATGCAAAGCAATAGTTTTTAAGTATGTTTTAAATACTCCAAAGCTCTTTTCATTGTAATCCAATGAGTTTGATTGAGATTACTCGTGAACCGACTCAGTTTACTAATAGCACATGCTATATCTGATCGCGTACACTTCATGATACATATCATACTTCTCAATACTCTAGTATAATCCAATTGTGAGTCGCTTTTGCCTTCATTATTTTGAAGTACAAAACTCACATTTATTGGAGTCTTGACAATACTGAAATCCAAATACTTAAACTTGTCAAGTACCTTTTCAATCACATCAGTAACTTAATGTCTTTCATATCGGAGTTACTTTCTAGCATATACTTAGTAACATTTATGTCAGAAATGTCTCTTTTGATGATCAACATAAAAACAAACAATGAGCTTGTGATTTGAAGCGTCTTTAATGTAAAAACATTTATCACATTCATTAATTTTGAATTCATTTGCCAACATAGTTTGGTCAAACTTCGCATGTAATTATTTGGGCGCTTGTTTTTAGTCCACAAAGTGACTTAACAAGCTTACAATTTTTTTTTCCTTTACCAGGAACCACAAAACCCTCGGGTTGTTCCATTTAAATTTCTTCCTCCAATTCTCCATTTTTTTAAAAAAAAATTCACATCTATTTTGGCGAATTTGAGGTCATATACCGCAACTAGCGCAATTAACATCTGAATTGATGTAATCCTAGTTAGAGGATATTATGTGTCAAAATAATCAAGGCTTTCTTATTGTCTAAAGCTTATGACAACAAGTCTTGCTTTGTATTCGTCAATAGTTTCATCAACTTTCTTTTTCTTTTGTAGATCTACTTTGAACTCAAAAGTTTATTTCTTGGAGGAAGATCAACCAACTTTCAAGTGTGGTTACTCAAGATTGAATCTATCTTACTATTGATAGCCTTTTTCCAAAAAGAATGAGTCCACAAAGGACATAACTTCTTAGAATATATGAGACTCATTTTCAAGAAGAAATGTTACAAAATCAAACTCGAAGGAAGTAATTTGTCCATTGACATTTACTACGCCTTTGAATTTCTTTATTAAGTACATTTTTCTTTGGTTCGTTCCAAGGTCGTTTAGACCCTTCACTTGACTATCCGACGGTTCAGACTTATGAACCATAAATCAACATGCTTTACTATTTGTAGCATATCCAATGAACATTCAATCCACAGTCTTAGGTCCTATTTTGACCCGTTTGGAAATAGTTCCCTCATTTCCATTTCTCATATGGAATAGACTGTATTGAAAATTGTTAGATCACTATCTTTCAAGAGTTATTGCTTATATATACTTTAAGGGGCGACAAACAATTCTCTATCAGGATACAACAAAGTCTGAACAAACAAAACTTCTTGTTGCTCCCTTCTTAACAAATAAAAAATTTTCATTTGTTGCTCCTTTTATTAACAAACAATTTTTTTTTTTTGTTTCTCTCTTTCTGAACTGACAAATTTTTTGTTGTTCTCTTTTGCTATAATGATGGCATCCCCCCCACAAATTTTGTGGTAAACCTGAACTTATAAGTAGGACATTCAACATTTCCTTCAAAGTTCAGTTTTTTTCGTATCAACAATTTCATTAGATTGAGGTGAGTATGAGCAGTAATTTGATGGATGATTCCATTTTCCAAATATATTTCTGCAAAAGAAGGTTCATATTCTCCACATCTACCACTTCTAATCATGACAATCTTTTTATCCAACTGATTTTCAACTTCAGTTTTATATTGCCTATATGTTTCTATTGCTTCATCCTTACCATTCAACAAATAGACATAACAGTATCTAGTGCAATTGTCAATAAAATTTATGAAACACTTTTTCCCACCACGAGATGGTGTTGACTTCATATCACAAATGTCATTGTAAATAAATTCTAAGGGATTAAAATTCCTTTCAACAACACATACTTGACATTTTGATTTATTGCACTAGAAGTTAGGCAAAACTTCTAAGTTGATCAATTTTTTCCAAGGTTTTGTAATTGACATGTACCAAGCATTCATGTCACAAACAATTTGATTCAAGCAAGTAAGAACAAACAGAAATACTGAGTTTGAAAAGACCTTCTGTGAGGTAATCTTTTCCTACAAATATTTTGTTCTTTACTTCTTATAACTTTGTCAAATACATACATTGTTTTAGAGTCAGCACCTTGCCCGATGTCCTTTTCAGAAGGACCTTTCCATAACATTCAATTTGTTATAGAATTACCCATCACCATAGTCTCATCGGTAAAATAAGGGCAATATGACCCAAATGTTTGTTTTACAACACAAACATAACAAATCACTTTTGACCAATGTTCATGTCTATACAAATAAATTTATTTTAATAGACATATCTTTTCATGAAAAATCACAATATTTTAAGTGACACTTTTTCATCAAAGAATACAATTCTTTTGAACGAGTAATATAATTTTGTGGTTTTATACTAGTCATATCATATACTAGTAAAGAGAGACTCAATGACCACAATATCAAATACACTCCAAGAATTTTGTGGGTCTAACATAATACAAGAATGTCATTAAATTTCATATCTTGTACTTTTAAAATTAAATTAGATAGTAGGTCTAATTTTGTCTTTATCACAAGTAAAGAACCCCCCACATTTAAAATATGTTCTCAAAAATATTTTTCGAGTATTTGAAATTATTTTCCACATATTTTTTCTCATGCTTCAAATTGTATACCATCAAAATACACATTGGCAACACGAAGCCTTCTTTTGGAGATTTAATCCATAGAAACACCCATTGCATGCACAAAAATCACTAATTTTATGTCACTAGTTTTTTTTTTTTCCTTTCTGTCACAATTAGACAGACCACTTAGTATTTAGAATACTAACAATAAAGATTCAATCTTTATACAACTTGTTTCTAGTTTAACGATGAAGTTTTTATATTCTTCTAATCGTTAACCGAATGAATCTTGAATTTTGATGAAGTTTTTATATTCTTCGAATCAGTTTCACATTCAGACAGAGTAGTAAACCAAAAAGGTTTTAATCTCCAGAAATCTCAAATACAACACTGTTTCTAGCTAACGATAAAGATTTTATCTTTTCCAAATAATTTAGCCTTAATATTCCTGACAATGATTTTGTACTCTTCAAGTCAGAATATTCATTCAAACAGAGTATTTAACAAATTGGTGAAGTTTCTATATTTTTCAAACCAATGCACAATCTGATTTGTTCGTGAAGTTCTTATATTCTTCAAACCAAAGGAGTAAAAAATCAAAAGATTTTAGTCTCCAAAAGACAAACACAATCAAATTTCACATGGAGTAGAAAACTACAAAAGTTTTCTTTTTTTCCCCCTCTAACATAATACATATTAATAGTAATAAAGATATATTCTGAGATCATCACATAGTATGACCATCTATCCTAACATTTATGAAATAAATCTCATAACTTATAAAGGATAAAAAAAATCAAGGGAAATAAAGATAGAACCTGATTTTTACTCTCATTGAATCATATTCTATCTGTCAGCAATGATTCCATGCAAGTCACTTTTCTTGCTAATTTTGTTTCCTTCTTTCCCTGTTTCCATCATGTTCCAATTTTCCTTAGAAGACATTGAATTTCAACGAGAAACTAAACTCATGTTCAAATATTGTTAGGAGACAACATCTATTCATTTAATTCTTCTCATAGTTATATAAAACCAAGAATATAGGAAAAATCATTAAAGTGCACATCTTAGCCTTTATGCACAAAATAACTTTTCTCATTGAAAAGAAAACGGAAGGGGTGCAATGCTTGAATGCACTTGGGAAGAAAATAAAAATAATCTTACCCATCCAAGAAAAACTTACTACAGAAAATATGCCCGAACATATTAAAGTAGTACTAATTCATCCCAAATCTCTTTTATTATATGATAAAATAATTCTCATAATTCTCTTTTTATTCTTTCTTTTTTCCAACAAAAAGAACACAGAAAATAAAAGTAATTTCCTTACCATAGAAAATACCATCAATATTAAATTTCTTAAGCTTGTTACCTCCTGTATTCAGATTAGCAAATAAGAAACAATTAAGATGAAAAGAAAAAGAAAAGGACTATCCGAGTCCACAGAACCCACTATGTGTCCTTAAGAAATTTAATCCCCTCAAGTACCTGAGGTTGTAGATTAATTCCTCCCAAGATAAAACGAATTAACCATTAAAGAAGTAGCGGTACCTCAAACTTCAATAATTTCAACGAACTCAAAATGACAGCAACGAATTACACACACAGACACGATCGATCAATTTTGTTTTGTAAGAAATGTATGCAAGAGAAGGGAAGAATTCGATGTAGAAAAATGAGAGAAAACCTCTGTATTTATAGCCAACAAAGGGTAAAGGTCACAACTCTTTGGAAAAAGACAACCTTTCAGAAAGGTCAGAACCCTTTGGAAAAGGCACAACTTTTACAACGGTCACATCTCTTTAGAAAAGACACAACCTTTCATAAAGGTCACAACCCTTCGACAAAGTCACAACCCTTCAGGAGAGTCACAATCCTTCATTTCCTGTTCACACCTTTAAAATCCAACAACAACACCAACATATTTGTTCGAGTCTTTCTGGGTATAAAATTATCTTTGTTAAAAAACATTTTATCCTTAATATGACATTTTTTTGTAGTTTATTTTAAAAAGAATATCATATTTTAAAAAATAACAAGATATTATTTTTAAAATTTTCATTTTATTCTTAATAAAATTATTTATATAATCATATATAAATGTCTAACATCTATTTTAGACTATAAATTTTGAAAAAAAAATTAATTAGTAAATTTTGCGGTGATGAAAGTATATTTTTTCTTGTCAGAAAGTCCAAATATAGTACTGTTATCAGTCTCTTGGGGCCACATGCCCCCACCACCCTTCAAAGGGATCTGATCTATTCTAAATTAATTAATTAAAAACACAGCATAACGCATTGTTGGGAGTATACATTTATTCACATTTTCTTTCAAAAACAATTTTTTCCCTAGGTTTTAATTTGTTTCTCCACTTTCAAATTGATATAGAGTTTAAAAAAAAAGTAAAACAGACGCTTAAATCTTTTGATTTTAACTATAATATATCAAATGTACTAAGAGGCCTTCTGGAGATGGTTTAGATCGACTTTTGATTTATTTTTATTCTTTATGTCCAATAATAGTTTGTATTATTGACTTAACACAAAAATCAAGAAACATTAAATGATAAGAATAATTTTATCAAATATCTTTATTAAATATAAGTCATCTAAATATTGAAAAATAAATAGTAGTATTTAATAGCAATGGTTAAGTAGACACAAAATGATAAATTTCATTGATTTTATAAACTAGACAAATATTGTTTGACATTCCAAAATAGTATTATGGACAAGTAAAAATAGATGGAGGGAGTATCATTTTAGCTTAAAATTCAGTGCTTATAAATATTTTTTAAATTTATCCAAATAGTAATAAAAATGCTTTAAAATTATTTTACCTTTAAAAAAAAATACTAATCTTTCGATCTTAAAAATGTCATATGGAAGGTTAAACTTAAATAATTTTATAAAAAAATCTTTTCAAAACTGAAAAAAAGAAGAGTAGGACAAACAAATCGAAATAGAGTCCGGAATAGTCATCTAGAAATTCCATTATGAATAAAAAAAAGAGGGCCTAATTTATAAGGCTACCTCATTTTTTATGAGAAAATTTTAGAAATAGCAAACATAATAGACATAATAAAACTTTATAGCTAGCGCTTCATACCTATAGTTCCGTTTGTTATGGAGACAGCGGTTTGTATATTTCTGCCCTTTATATTTTTCGTTTGCGAATATACAAATAGGGTAAGTATATCAAATTCTGCATTTATACATTTAGAAAATTTTCAGTACCCCCTTTGTATATTTCGCTTGTCAATATACAAACAAGATAATAAGTATACAAATAGTTAGGATAAACATATACAAAATTCTGAATTTATACAATCATAAACCGAATTATACAAATTCTGGATTTATACAAATCAGAAAATAGCAAGATTAGAAAAACAGTAGCCACGAATTACTATTTTCTTAAACTATAACTACAGTACTTAGTATAGGCTAAACGTTTATTATTCTGCATAATTTTTCTTTTTTTAATTTATTTTACGTCGAAACGAAAGAGTAATGATTCCGAATTTTAATGAATGTATATTGCACAATATAATCTATATTGAGAACAACAACTGCCAGTCAGCAGTACAGTGCAAGATTTTAGCTTTGCTACTTGTAATAGAAACAGAATTAATGAAGTATTAAAAGGTGACCTCATTAAAACTAGAAATATACATAATACTTTTACATAAAAAATAAAAAAAAAGACTCTCTAGTGTATATATATCATATACTTTTATGACGTCTTACATACAAATGAATACTAAATTTAGATACTTACTATGACAAATAAACTAAAGAGAATTTTGCAGAACCCTCCTATAACTAAAACATATTGTATAGGTTGACAATATTTTCCTTTTTTTCTTACTTTCTATTAATGGATATGGGAAACTACTCTATGAGAATATATACTAATTTAATGAATGTTATAATTTTTTATTTTTTTTTGTGAACTCTGTCATTCAATTTGACTATACCTTATCATTATGGAGATCAGTCATGTTTTCTTTGAATTTCAATTCATTTGGATAAATACAAGACCTCTTGTCTCCATCAACAAAAGAGAATAGAAAAGGTTTATTTCTAAGTCAAACGCTGAAGATTATAAATATTATACGTGATACTTCGTCTGTTTCGATTTATATGACATAGTTTAAATTTTGAGATTTAAACAAGAAAAGTGTTAATCGCAATTTATTCCGATGTCTTTTAAGATGTTATTTTTTGTGATTTATACTCCCTTTGTTCCTATTTAGTCGTCACCATTTTATGTTTCACGTTTCTTGAGAAACTAGGTAAGTTTACCATTGTATCTTTATTTAATGTTCTCTGGGAGTCAAATTTTCAATAAATGAACATGAATTAATTTATTTTGATTAATTTATTTGATCAATGAACATGAATTTCTATATTGGTCAAACACATACTTTCAAGTTTAATAACTCTCAAGGGTAAAATAGAAAAAATAGTGTCATCTATGCATTGTTTTATGAAATGACAAGTATTAAGGAATATCTAAGTTTAATAAGGCTAACATGCATTTAGAAACGGAGAGGATAGTTCTTTTTACGTATGTAATTTCTAAATATGTAAATTACTTTTTACGAATCTTAAAGTTTTTATGTTTAAATACATATTTGACTCTCCAAATTCGAACTATATTATATGAATTGAAACATTTACTACACTGATTCTTAATGAAGGGAAAAATAATATTATAATCCACTTGTACCCTTTCTGCATTCTCAAATAAGATAGTGTACCTGAAAGAGCTAAATGATCTTCTCGACTAATTTTACAGTTTACATGTTATCTCCCACCAACACATATATCAGGTAATTATCCTGTTCACTAAAAATATTTTTACCGATTTTTCTTTTCAATCAAAACAGTTTCTGGCAACAGTTACCTTAAATTTTATGGGGGAAAATAAAACGACTGAATTAACCGAATAAAAATGGACTAAATTAATAAAAGAGAGAATTATTGAAAACACTCTTGAACTTGTTACAAATTATTAGTTTCATCCCTAAACTATTGACGATCTTAAAACACAACTCTACCTAACTAACTAAACTTAGGTACATTGTTGATCTGCCACATGACTGTTAATAAAAAATTGAGAAAAGTATTGAAAACACCCCTAAATTTGGCGAGAATAAATGAGTGTTTTTTCACTCATATTGCATGATCGATGATATATTTAAGTGCAGTTAATCAAGTTAAGAAGTATTTCTAAGACTGCCAATAATTTAGAAATGAAACTAATACTTTAGGATAAATTTTAAAATATTTTTAATACTTCTCTATTAATAAAATAAATAGGTCGAGCGAATTATGATTTCACCACGAAATTTTACCCCTTTGCAACATTGGGTCAGAATTGAGTGGATTACATAGCAGCAGCTACATTGAAGTGTAGACATAAGGCAGAGACAGTAGGACAAATAATTAAACTGCAGTAAATAAAAAACACTGTAGTCTGTAGGGAACCTTTAATTAGTACTACGAATATAATGTGTTGGAGGTACCAAATTCTGTTAAAATGTACGAAAGCATCTTTATTTACTTTTTTATTTATTTATCAAACACTGCCAAGTAAAACAAACTAGTACTCCTTAATTACTTTAGCTGCTGCACTTTCTAAATTTTGAATTCAGTATTTGAGGTTGAGTTTCTTTTTGACTACTACTTAAATTTGCTTTGATTCTATAATCGTGTGAATTGACTTTTGAGATATGTCAATTCTTTCACCATAACATGACATAAGTCTTTTTTTTCTGACCAACACCAATTGTGCTAGTTCGGTACGTATTATTTTATTCTTAATTAGAGGTCTCAAATTTAAATTTCTTTGAATATGAAGTCGTTTTTTGTTAGGAAGCATTTTACCTCCCAATATAGATTTTTCGGTGCGAATGGGAAATCAAAAAAAAAAGTTCTTTAGGTTTTTCTATAACTGAGGTTAAGTAATTTCAACAGAAAATGACAAAGCGGACTAATCATGTGAAAGTATATATAGTTGTAAACTTGTAACAATCAACCCCTTGCCTTCTAAATGGTTTTAAACATGTCTATATTAGAGGTGACAATTGAGTGGGTTGGTCAAATTTGGACGGATCACAATGGATTAAGATAATAATCGGTTCAAGATCCAATCCAATCCAAATTTGCTTGGATCAAAACTGTTTGAGTCAAAATGGGTTGGTAATGGATTACATTACGAGTCAAGACCCAACCCAATTCAATTTTTACTGAGTTTAATGATTTTATTTGTTCTTTTAAACTATTTGAGTTCCTAATAAAATTATTTTTTTTCTTTCTTATTGCTATATACAACACATCAAATTGAAGAAAAAAAATTAAAAATATTTTGACAAGATTTTTCATGAGCCAATTCGGGTTACATATCAACCTAATTTTTAATGGGTTGAAATGAGTTGGGCTAATGAATGGGCGGGTCAACAACTTGTCCAAACTTAAACGGGTTGGGTGAGTTGGACGGATTGGGTTTAATTTTGCCACCCCTAATCTATATAACGGGCTGGAGCCAGGTACGGTTAAAGGAGGTTCAGGGTAAAAAATTATATTGTTAATTTTATATTCACATTCACTCCATAGCTCTCATTTTCACCACCCCATACCCCTATTTCTTATCTACCTATTATAATATTTGTCTAAATTTTACACAAGTATTTTTTGGACAATAATTTTCACTTATAGATCAAACACAAGAAAATAAATAAAAAAATTATTTATTTTTCTAAAATACATTTTGAATGGGAATTTTTTTTTCCTCATACCGAACACACGACTGTTTTTGTTGCGAAAGATCATGAACTATCACACAATCACATGGAAAGCAAATAGAGTAGAAAAAATAAGACAAATATTTAAGTAATTGTAATATTATTATAATTGAGAAGAATATTACAATACAATATAAACGATTTCTAATTACAACCCCTTTATATTATTTTTTAAGTATTCATGATCCGACAAAGATTATGGTTCTCTAAATTTACAAGGACAATAAAAGTTCAGATTTCAAAATCCAAAAAAGTTTTTTAAAAAACATGTTTAATTAGCAAATTATAACTCTAAAAAGTTGACAAAAACTCCCCCCCTTAGCCCTTGGTGTGTACGCCAATTTTTACAAAGATAAAAAAAATGAGAAAAGCATGATGCGTTTATCAACAGACAAATCATTTTCAATACGAAAGAAAAAGCTCCCTAAGCCACATTAAAGGCATGATAGTAGTAGTAGAATTAATAATAATAAAAATTCATCTATAAAATTAATACGTGATTTGATTAACAAATTGGACGAATTATGCACCTATTTTGTTATTTTGTTAAAGAGATAGATTTCACGTACTCTTTTTTTAAAACTTTTTTTTTTGGCTAGATATATAGACTCAAAGTCTCAAACTTTGAAGAAAAGGCTACCCCATCATTATTTTTATTTTTTTTATTATTGTTGTTGTTGTTGTTGTTGTTGTTCTTCTTCTTCTTCTTCTTCTTCTTCTTCTTCTTCTTCTTCTTCTTCTTCTTCTTCTTCTTCTTCTTCTTCTTCTTCTTCTTGTTATTATTATTATTATTATTACGTTTTTTAAACCAAAGGGCATAACGTTCCATTCATACTGTCCGAATGGGACATTAAAAGCAGTTTTATAAGTATGCTCTTTAAAGATCTGAATCTGCCAATAACCTGATTTTAAATCAAATTTTGAGAAAATGTTGGCATCATATAAC
>JAJONR010003339.1:0-57805 GCA_029582245.1 Solanum etuberosum | reverse complement strand
TTTATAAAAGATAAGCGAAACTCTAAAACACTTGTCTCATCATAGCCATCTAATACAATAGAATGAAATTTGGCCTAGCCCATACATCATGTTCAAAAGTGAAATACAAGAAAAGGAACTAAACAATGAATGTCTGTCCTCGAAGCATGAGGACTCACCAAAGCTCAGAAATGTCTCAAGTCAACCTCTAGCCACGAAACTGATGACCATGACTGTCGGACCCTATATTTGGGGAAATATAGGCAAGAGTATGCGTTAGTCTAAAAAAATGTACCACGTATGATAGCCATGCATAAAATATTTAAAACATGCTAAAAGGGGAATTTCATTTCATGACATACAATTGACTAAGCTAAAACATGATATAAGAAAGTTAGAAAACATAAGTAATAAAACCATTGTCAATGCAAGATAACATCATATTTAAAGCCTTTCAACTCATATGTGATACTTCTTGAAGTAACCTTAGTTCATTATTAATGTGGGGGATTAGCCCTAACCGACATAGAGACCATGTTATCTACAACATGATCCCCCGGTGTCTCCCACACAAAAAAGGGTTGTCCTACTTGCGAAGGTAGAACCATGAACTTCTAGCTTAAGTGGATCCACTAGCTAACAATCATCCTATGGGGGCACATAGGTAAGGGATAAAGAGATTGCTACTAGAAACCTGTCCTCTACTAATGTGAGAGCTTCAATCTGAATATTCTCTCGGTGCTAAGCATAAATCCAATTGAATTGTCATTTCTTACTTGACCTTATTATCCATGGAAAGTCACGTCATCTTGTTAATCCAAGCTAAGTCATCATCTATGGAAAGGTACCCTTGGATAACCAATCCAAGCTAGTTTCATTAGGATAGATCTTACTCTTTCATTCAATTAGGTGAGAAAGCCTTTCAACATAAGAATCCTTTCTATGTGAGAAAAACTTTTTCATCGTGCTAGTATTTATTTATGAGAATATCCTTTCAACAACACAACATCAGCATTGGTACTTTACTATCAAAGAACCCTTAAATCATTTGCATAGATTTCATAACAAAATGCATAAGTTCATTATTCACCTCTTGAGGTTCAAAACCCACTGTCAATCATCAAAACTTACAATACATGGTTTATATATGGATTTCATCATAAATACATGTAAAGCTGGCAATACATGCTTAATTTCATAAAACTCTTCCTTTAAGATCAAAATCCCACATCATATGATTCATAACTTGAAAACATGGGGATGACATGGGTTCATGGGGAAATCATCATAAAATCATAATATTTCATCAATTCATGCATAAGAGATCATATTTCAACCAATTAAATGAACATCGAAGGGAACCCATTACAATTGAAGAAACCCCTAACTCAATTAGGGAATTTTAACTTTGTAAATTGGAGAATTTGGGAACTCCATGAATGGAAGGAATCCATGGATGAAAACTGTCATACCTCAAAGACCAATGCTAAATTTCAATGGAGGAATATTGACCTTGACCCTAGCTTGAATCTTTTATTCTTCTTCAAGTTTCTAGAGAGAGAATTATTTTGGAGATGAGATTTGGTCTTCTTTTAGATTCTTGAGAGAATGGGTCTTAAATTGGGGAAATTTGAGAGTAGGATACTTATATAGGTCTTTAGATGAAGGGTAAAATGACGTAGTATCAGATTGAAATAAGTCTGAAAAGACACGAAGGACTGAAAGTACTGCTCGTTGGCGCTCGCCGAAGGGAACTTGGCGAATCACCAAATGAGCCCTTAGCTCACCTTATTTTACAGTAAGTTGACTTGGGGACTAAGTTAACTTAGGTGATGGGAGAGTCGACTTGGTAGATTCACCGAACGGAATGGGGAGCCCGACTTGGCTCGCTTAAAGTTACAGAATGCAGGAGATCAGGGATCAAGCCAAAAGGCGAGGAGTTATACTCGGTGGATCGCCAAGTTGACTCGGCGGATCGCCTAGTCGACTAAGAAGTGAATATTTTCACTTCTCTAAATCTGGGGTGTTACATCAATCAAGAGAACTGTTCAAGTCATCGGTATTGATCACAACCGATACTAAAATTTGGAAGAGAACATCCACAATCACAAACATCAAGAGGTGGAATTTTAAAATATGATAAAAAACAACAACATTCATATTAAAAACCACAGAGCCACAATCACATAATATAAACATATCAAGCCATATCAAAATTGTAACACCCCGAATTCGAGTTAGAGGGCATATCATGTTAGAACTCCTAGATGCCACTTTCCAGGGACCAACCACGGTGTGTGGGTGAGACCATGCCCCGTAGGTGGTCCCCTATATAGGCATCAAGTAAATTGCCTGGGGCAGTAACCACGCCTGGATCCACGACCCATGGACGGATCCACGGCTCGTCGTTGGGAGAACCGTAGGTGGCCAAGAATTCTTTGTCACCAAACCATGCTTGACCAAGACGGACCGTAGGTCCATCCACAGCCCGTCAACGTGGTTTCGTGGTTGGTGACTGGGAGGTTATTTGAAAGACACAACGGTCCTTTCCAGATTTAATTAGAATTAAGTGGTGTCATTTTACCCTAACCTAGACCACCTACCCCTAAATTCATTGATTCTAAGTCATCATTTCAAAACCCTAAAAGTAAACCCAAACCCCTCTCACATATTCTCTCTCTAGAAGGTTGAAGAAGAAGAAGAGGGTCAAGCTAGGTCAAGTCAAGTATCCAATCTTCTAAACTTTGTAATCAAGGTATGATAGCTTTTCATCCATGGAGTTCCCTAGTTTTCTCCAATTGTGAAGATGAAATCCCCAATTTTAGTTAGGGTTTCTTCCAATATTGTGGGTTATGATGAATGTTGATCCAATTAAGTGGATAATGGTTGTTTATGATTGAATTGTGAGTAAATCATATTTTTAGGATTAAATTGCATATATCCATGCCTAACCCATGTCTAGTTGATGAAATTGAAGTAAGTGGGTTTTGTGGCTTAAAAGGGTAAATTGAGGATTTAGAGATAATCTTCTAAGATTGATGATATGTATAGTAAATTTCTTGAGAGTAAAGCATATATTCATGAATTGAATTAGATTAAGGTATAACATGGTGAATCATGATTAGTATTTCTTGAGATTGAGCCTATATGATGATATATGATTAGAATTGCTTAAGAACGAGGCATGTGATTAGAATGTCTTTAGATCTAGGCATATGTGATGATTATGAGAAGTAATGCTTTGAGAGTAAGGCATGTAGTTACGAATGTCGCTTGTAAGGGCTTTGAGAGTAAGGCATGTAGTTATGAATGTCACTTGTTAGGGCTTTGAGAGTAAAGCTAATATGATGAATTACGAATGTTAAGGCTTTGACAGTGAAGCTTATATGATAATGGTAGATTAGTAGATAGAATTGTTGTGGAAGGACTTTACCCACATGATCTACTTTATGTATGCATGAATGTATGAATGTGAAAGGCTTTCTCACATTAATGATTCTAGGTTGAAAGGTTTGCTCACCTATAATGAATCAAAGCATGTTGAATTATGATAGCTTGAAGTTGTGATATGAAATCCCTTCATGAATACCTTGACTTGGAAAGTCAATACCATGTATGGTAGCTTGAGTAGAAGATCTCGTGGATAGCCTTGGATTGAGAAATTTTACCCTTCCAAAGGTTATCTTGAACTAGCATGAGAGTATGCTTGCATGATAGCATGACTTGGTAAGGCCAAACTATTTCATTGGTAGCTTGGATTGAGCAATAGCATCGTTCCTTGAGTAGCTTGGACTTGCCTGAGAGTGTGCTTTCCATGATAGCTTGGTCTAACATAATGAGGTGCATTTCTTTGATACCCTTGAATGGTAAATCGTAACCATTCATGAGTAATGTTTTGTAATTGACGAGTAAAGAAGTACTTTTCCATATATAGTAGAGATAGCTAAAGAGGGACAAGTCCCTAATCAAAGTAGCATGTTTATGATGAATTAGGGTTATTTCAGGGAAGTATCTTAAGTATGATTTAATATGTGATTTGCTTGTATGATGTATGCCTAGCTTGGATTGTTGCTACAGTTGCCTTCCTTGATATGTTTGACTAGAGGTGGATTACCCAAGTCCTAACTAAGGATGAATTGAGGTTACTTGAGAAGTGTTCCTCTTATGATATGATGATTTATGAGCATTGATTATGCCTATGACTATGTTGTTATCTTTTATGTGTATGTCTTATGTTGAATAATTCTTATGTTATGCCTATGTTGATGATTTATGATAGCTATCATATTTAGTACATTTTGTACTAATGCATACTCTTGCCTATATTCTTATCAACTGTAGGGTCCGGCGATATTGACTTCCATCCCCGTGGCTAGGATCTTAGTAGAAGCAAGGATTGAAGTTTTGGTGAGTCCTCATAGCATCTGAGAAGATAGTCACCATGTTCTTATGTGTCTTTCATTTTATGCTTAGAACTATTGTATGGGTTGCGTCGCAAAGACTATTCATGTTTTAGATGGTTTGAGAATAGTGTTAAACACTTCCGCTTCGTTTTATAAAAGACTTTGATATTATTGAAATGTTTTCAATTTCTGCACCATTCTCTATTATCTTATGTTATGAAAGCTAAGTGGCTTATATAAGGCCTCTCGGGGTCTTGTATGCCATGTTACGTCTAGGGTGTACCCCTGGGTCGTAACAAACTTGGTAATCAAAGAACAAGGTTTAGAATTGTTCTAGGATGTCTCAAAACCACGTCTAGTAAAGTCTTGTTCATAAGTGTGAAGCGCGCCACATTTATGAATGAGAAGCTATTAGATGATTAGGAAATCTCACTTCTTCATTACTCTAAGTCGTGCGATAGAGTTTAACTCTATAAGGTATTTCTCTTAATCCTTACCCAATGGTCTTCAAGATATTGCTACTACAAGGGCTAATGCTAGAAGGAATGAGGAATACAATGTGGATCAAGAAGCTCCTCCACAAGCTCCGGTTGACCCTATGGTTTAGAATGTGACTAATGCGGAGTTTAGATCGGCTTTTCAAGTTATGGCTCAAGCCGTGCCGGCCCAAGGCAATAGGGAGGTTGTGGTACCCATGAACCGAAATGTGGGTACGGCGGCTTCAAGAGTGAGGGACTTTACTTGGATGAACCCTCCGGATTTTTATGGTTCAAAGATTAAGGAAAACCCTCAAGATTTTATAGATGAGGTCCATAAGGTGTTACATATTATGGTAGTTACTCCGGTAGAGAAGGCGGAATTGGCTGCTTACCAACTTAAGGGGGTTGCTCAAGTTTGCTTTAACCAATGGAATGAAGCAAGAACGGTAGAGATGGGTCCCATAGAGTGGGAAAGGTTCAAAATTGCTTTTCTTGATAGGTGCTTCCCTCTAGAGATGAGAAAGGCTAAGTTTCTTGAGTTTATTAACCTTAGGCAAAGTAGTATGAGAGTTAAGGAATACGCCTTGAGGTTTACCCAACTATCTAAGTATGCTCCTTTTATTGTGGGAGATTGTATGACCAAGATGAGTAAGTTTGTGTCGGGTGTTTCCAACTTGGTTATCAAAGAATGACGTACATCTATGCTTGTTCATGATATGGATATTGCTCGTCTTATGATTCATGCCCAACAAATTGAGGAGGAGAAGCTAAAAGGGAGGTCTAGGGAGAAAAAGAGGTCTAGAATGGATGATGATAAGTTCTCCTATGATGGGTCTGATGGACATGGTCGTTCTAGGAATCGACAAAGGTCTTCCGGGCAAGGTTTTTCCAATGCTCATAATGGAGATCGGGTGTCTAACCCTAAGCCGTAAGGAGTTAGTAGTGAATCCCTATGGCCTACTTGTGCTAGGTGTGGAAAGAGACATGAGGGTAGATGTTTAGCCGGCATAGAGGGTTGCTTTAGTTGTGGTTTAAGTGGTAATAAAATGAGGAATTGTCCTAAGGCAAAGGCTAAAGGAAGAGAGGATACTCCTAAGCAAAACCGGTTTTATACACTTCAAGCTAGAGGTGACCATGAGTGTGCTCAAAATGTGGATCTCGGTATTTTGAAAGCTTCTTAATTGATGTTTATGCTTTGCTAGATTTTGATGTCATTTGGGTGATGTTTTGGTTGCACTCCTATGATCCCTCTATGTGATTGTAGAACCCGTATAGTCGGTTGTTAGTTCCCGAATGAGCCTATCTAAGAGTGGAAGGGGGAAAGTCTATGTCATAAATTTGGTTTATGTCTTGTCTTGAAGATGACTTTACGGGTTGCATGTACATCCTAGTTAAGGTGAGGGAGATAGGTTCAAGTGTTGACCAACTTCAATGAGTTAGTTATCTTTCTAAGATTGATCTTAAGTCGGGTTATCACCAAATGAGGGTGAAAGATGATGATGTTCCTAGAATGGCTTTTTAGAACCCAGTATGGTCATTATGAGTTAGTAGTAGTGTCGTTTGGGATGACTAACGCTCCGGAGGCATGAATGACGTGGTGAGTAGTAGGGTGTTTAGATAATACCTAGCTATGATTGGTTAGTAGAATCCACCAAAGATGATGCTATGGGTTGAAATTGTTTAAAATTGACCTTTGTGACAAATGTGAAAGTTAAGTTGTGTCTTGACCCGACCTTAGTAGAATAGAAAGAAACGGTCCTTAGAAAGTCCGTTGAGGCTTCCTCTCAAGGGAGAGATGGTGTGCTTAGATAGCAAGGTCATTGTGTGTTCTTAATGTTATGACTAGGGCTTACTTGAAACATTTCACCCAAGAAGGGTGTAGTGAGTGAGGTAAAAGAGGGAAGTTTAGTCCCCGCTTTGTAGGCCCATAAGAGATCTTGAGACATGTGGATAGGTTGCTTATGATTTAGCTTTGCCTAATTAATGGCACCAGCGCATTCGGTTTTTCCATGTCTCTAAGTAGAAAAGAGTGTGTTGGAGATCCGACATCCGTAGTTCCCTTAGAAGGTTTGGGAGTAGATGAAAGTTCTTCCTATGAGGGAGAGTTCCTTATGGTTAGCTCCTTGTTTGAAGTCATGTGTGTTTTATGCACTTCAAGCTAGAGGTGACCATGAGTGTGCTCAAAATGTGGATCTTGGTATGTTAAAAGCTTCTTAATTGATGTTTATGCTTTGCCAGATTTTGATGTTATTTGTGTGATGTTTTGGTTGCACTCCTATGATTCCCCTATGTGATTGTAGAACCCGTATAGTCAATTGTTAGTTCCCGAATGAGCCTATCCGAGAGTGCAAGGGGGAAAGTATATGTCATAAGTTTGGGTTATGTATTGTCTTGAAGATGACTTTGTGGGTTGCATATACCACCTAGTTAAGGTGAGGGAGATAGGTTCAAGTGTTGACCAACTTCAAAGAGTTAGTTTTCTTTCTAAGATTGATCTTAAGTCAGTTAGCACCAAATGACGGTGAAAGATGATGATGTTCCGAGAACAACTTTTTAGAACCCTATATGGTCATTATGAGTTAGTAGTAGTGTCGTTTGGTATGACTAATGCTCCGGTGGCATGAATGATGTTATGAGTAGTAGGGTGTTTAGATAATACCTAGATATGATTTTTTTGGTAGAACCCACCAAAGATGATGTTATGGGTTGAAATGATTTAAAATTGTCGTTTGTGACAAATGTGAAAGTTAGGTTGTGTCTTGACCCGACATTAGTAGAATAGAAAGAAACGGTGCTTAGAAAGTCCACTGAGGCTTCCTCCCAAGGGGGAGATGGTGTGCTTAGATAGCAAGGTCATTGTATGTTCTTAATGTTATGACTAGGTCTTACTTGAAACATCTCACCCAAGAAGGGTGTAGTGAGTGTGGTAAGAGAGGGAAGTTTAGTCCCTGCTTTGTAGGCCTATAAGAGATCTTGAGACATGTTGATAGGTCGCTTATGATTTATCTTTTCCTAATGTGTTGCACCGGCGCATACGGTTTTTCCATGTCTCTAAGTAGAAAAAAGTGTGTTGGAGATCCGACAACCCTAGTTTCCTTAGAAGGTTTGGGAGTTAATGAAAGTTCTTCCTATGAGGGAGAGTTACTTATGGTTAGCTCCTTGTTTGAAGTCATGTGTGTTTAGATGTTCCCATGATTTACCTATGTGATGCATGTTAATGAAAACTCGTGTTTTGAAAGAAAATGAGTTTGTCTGATTGGCTTTCCTCATGTAGTAGTGCATTGAGTAGAGTTTCCTATACACTTCATGAGATGAGTTAATGAACATGCTTAGATATGCTTTTTGAGATTGAATTTCTTATGAGCTCCATGAGATTGTGTTGAGCATGATTTAGCTCGGAGATGGTAGTTCCTCCTTAAACGAGGGTAAATGTTGAATTTCATGTATTTTGGGTTGTTGGATGTAGTTCCTACCTTCCATGTGATGCATTAAGTATGTTTAGCTTGGAGTTGATGATTCCTCCTTTGTTGTGTGCATTTAGATGAGTTGCATGCATGATGGGTTGCTAGTCTTGAGTCGTCTTCTTTAAGAAGTGCCTAGAATGCCATTCGAGGATGAATGTTCCCAAGGGGGAGATCATGTAACACCCAGAATTTGAGTTAGAGAGGATAGCATGTTATAACTCCTAGATGCCACTTTCCATGGAGCAACAACAGCTCGTGGGTGAGACCACACCCCGTAGGTGATCCCGTAGAT
Organism: Solanum etuberosum; assembly: GCA_029582245.1. Lineage (NCBI taxonomy): Eukaryota > Viridiplantae > Streptophyta > Magnoliopsida > Solanales > Solanaceae > Solanum > Solanum etuberosum. Next base: position 49,188 of record JAJONR010003339.1, on the reverse strand, counting down.
GGGCATCAAGTAAACTGCCTATGGTAGTAACCACGCCTGGACCCACACCCCGTGGACGGGTCCACGGCTCGTGGTTGGGGGAACCGTAGGTTGCCAAGAATTCTCTGTCACGAAACCACGCTTGACCAGGACCGACCGTAGGTCCATCCACGGGCCGTCAACGTGGTCTCGTGGTTGGTGACTGGGTGGTTATTTGAGGGACACAAAGGTCCTTTCCGAATTTATTTAGAATTAAGTGGTGTCATTTTACGCTAACCTAGACCACCTATATAAGTACTTTAGACCCCTAAATTCATTGATTCTAAGTCATTATTTCAAAACCCCAAAAGAAAACCCAAACCCCTCTCAAATATTCTCTCTCTAAAAGGTTTAAGAAGAAGAAAAAGGTCAAGCTAGGTCAAGTCAAGTCTCCAATCTTCAAAGCTTTATGGGCTTTGTAATCAAGGTATGATAGCTTTTCATCCATGTACTTCTTTCATCCATGGAGTTCCCTAGTTTTTCCCAATTGTGAAGATGAAATCCCCAATTCTAGTTAGGGTTCCTTCTAATATTGTGGGTTATGATGAATGTTGATCCAATTGAGTGGATAATGGTTGTTTATGATTAAATTGTTAGTAAATCATGTTTTTAGTATGAAATTTCATATATCTATGCCTAACCCATGTCTAGTTGATGAAATTTAAGTAAGTGGGTTTTGTGCCTTAAAAGGTGAAATTGGGGATTTAGAGATAATCTTTGAGGATTGATGATATGTATAGTAGATTTCTTGAGAGTAAAGCATATAGACATGAATTGAATTAGATTAAGGTATAACATGTTGAATCGTGATTTGTATTTCTTGAGATTGAGCCTATATGATGATTTATGATTAGAATTGCTTAAGAATGAAGCATGTGATTAGTATGTCTTGAGATCTAGGCATATGTGATGATTATGAGAAGTAATGCTTTGAGAGTAAGGCATCTAGTTACAGATGTTGATTGTTAGGGCTTTGAGAGTAAAGCTAATATGATAAATTATTAATGTTAAGGCTTTGAGAGTGAAGCTTATATGATAATGGTAGATTAGTAGATAGAATTGTTGTGGAAGGACTTTACCCACATGATCTACTTTATGTATGCATGAATGTATGAATGTGAAAGGCTTTCTAACATTAATGATTCTAGGTTGAAAGGCTTACTCACCTATAATGAATCAAAGCATGTTTAATTATGATAGCTTGAAGTTGTGATATGAAATCCATTCATGAATAGCTTGACTTGGTAAGACAAGACCATGCATGGTAGCTTGAGTAGAAGATCTCATGGATAGCCTTAGATTGAGAAATCGTATCCTTCAAAAGGTTAGCTTGAACTAGCTTGAGAGTATGCTTGCATGATAACATGACTTGGTAAGGCCAAACCATTTCATTGGTAGCTTGGATTGAGCAATAGCATCGTTCCTTGAGTAGCTTGGACTTGCATGAGAGTGTGCTTTCCATGATAGCTTGGTCTAACATAATGAGGTGCATTTCTTTGATACCCTTGAATGGTAAATCGTAACCATTCATGAGTAATGTTTTGTAATTGATGAGTAAAGAAGTACTTTTCCATGCATAGTAGAGATAGCTAAAGAGGGACAAGTTCCTAATCAAAGTAGAATGTTTATGATGAATCAAGGTTATTTCAGGGAAGTATCGTAAGTATGATTTAATATGTGATTTGCTTGTATGATGTATGCTTAGCTTGGATTGTTGCTAGAGTTGCCTTCCTTGATATGTTTGACTAGAGGTGGATTACCCAAGTCCTAACTAAGGATGAATTAAGGTTACTTGAGAAGTGTTCCTCTTATGATATGATGATTTATGAGCATTCATTATGCCTATGACTATGTTGTTATCTCTTATGTGTATGTCTTTTGTTGACTAATGTTTATGTTAAGCCTATGTTGATGATTTATGCTAGCTATCATATTTAGTACATTTTGTACTAATGCATAATCTTTCCTACATTCTTATCACATGTAGGGTCCTGCAATATTGACTTCTATCCCCGTGGCTAAGATCTTAGAAGAAGCAAGGATTGAGGTTTTGGTGAGACCTCATAGCATCCGAGGAGATAGTCACCATGTTCTTATGTGTCTTTCATTTTATGTTTAGAACTATTGTATGGGCTGCGTACCGAAGACTATTCATGTTTTAGATGGTTTGAGACAAGTTATAAAGACTTCCGCTTCGGTTTATAAATGACTTTGATATTATTGAAATGTTTTAAATTTTCGCATCATTTTCTATTATCTTATGTTATGAAAGCTAAGTCGCTTATATGAGGCCTCTCGGGGTCTTGTATGCCATGTTACGTCTAGGGTGTACTCCTGGGTCATGACAAAAATAGTAACAAAAACAACCCAAAAGAAGCAGTTATGAATATATCTCACCGCGCCAAACAAAACTAACAATTGTCCTCAATGTAAAAGAAATAAAACAAGTCTCAAAATAAAACTAAGGAGAGTCAAAATCCCCCTGTCTGGCTAAGCCTGAGTCGAACTCTGCATATCCGTGATTCCCTCAATTTCGGCATCAGTCCTAGGCTCAGAACCATCCTTAACTCCACTGGAGCCCACCATAGATTTATCCTGAAGAGATGCCTCAATATCTATCGGAACCATCGCACCGTCTAAGTCCTCAAGGTCATCATACACTGCAACAACTCATGCACCAAGGTCCTCCTCATCATTCTTAGGAGCATCTAACTCGACATACTCGGGACCTCAGGAAGGTCCACCGTGCCGAAGAACACAGACAGATCTGTGGATTTCATCTCATCCACATCATGTCTCAAACAAGCAATATCGGCCTTCAGGGCCGTCACATCCTCAGATTGGCTCCTACCCTTCTCACATGCCCACACTCTTACCATGTGGGAATCCAATTCCAAGTCGTGCGCAGTGATCACCTCTCGGTGCACTCTCAACTCAGCACATATAGGAGCTAAGGCGGCAGCAATGGCTCTTTCAATCATCCCAGGAACAACAACCTCTACCAGGGAGGAACGTACATCAGCAGACTGGGCCAGATGGCCATCTGGAACAGCATGGCCTAGGTCAACGGGGGCTGAGAAGCAGTAGCAGTAGTAGTAGTGGAATTGGTAGCAGCAGCAGAACTAGAAGTAACAGAAGTAGAAGTGCCAGGGGTACCGGAAGGCTTACCGGCCTGAGTAGGAAGGGTTGTGTCACTCTGCAACATCTCCACATCAACCTTCAGGGAAGTGTCCTCCTCTCGGCCTTATCTATAATGTACTGGGCCTCGATCCTCCGGATGTCAGTAGAGGAAGTCGGAGTCACTTCAACAACCGTCTTCTCTATCAATGGTACTTGGATACGCCGACATAGCTCCATAATCAACACCGGGAATGGGAGTGAGGTCTTACTCTCCTTGGCCCTCATGGCCATCTCCTGCTTGATAATCAACCCGAGATTTAGTCTATCCCGGTCATTGATGCTGCCCAACAAATCAGCCTTCGGATGCTGGAGTATAGACTCGTTCTGTGATGGCATTAAGGTACTAATAATAAACCCAAACCAATACCGGGCAGCAACATTCAAATCCTTCTTCTCTATTTGGACTCCCGACTCGATCCATGGCAATGTGATATCAGAGATAAGAGGAGCCAACCAACCCTTCAGATCATCCAGGGTCTTCTTCTGAATCTGATCAACAAACACATGAATAACATTTGAAGTGCACCTCAACAATTCATTATTGTTGGTGCTACTACATTTCACTCTCCTTCCTCGCACCACTACATGATCCATTGATGCAAACGAGTTTGCCTTTTTATTCCCTTTAGGCACCAACTTTACATACTCAGCATAAAACTCACGAACCCAAGACGGAATGTAGGAGCCCCGGGTACTGGTAAAAATCTCAAACTTGTGGAACTTTATAGTTTTCCACACTTCCGGGTACCTGTCTACCACAACATCTGTAGATAGCCACTTCTCTTCCAGAATATTCCTCAGCCCGGCAGCCTTCAGTCTGTTCAGTGACCGAGGTAGGGGTGCCTGTACCGGAAGCACTGGAGGTACCTGCTCAACTTCTTGTGCCAGAGGTGGAGGAGGTGTAGGAGGTACCGGTATCCTGGCTGGGTCATGGAGTGCTTTTGAGCGTAGCTCCGCTCTCCTCCTATGTAAGGTCTGGTCATCCTCTGGCTCAGAAACAGGGATTGGCGATCTAGACCCCGAGTTTCCCTCACCGTCAGACTCTGATGTGGTGAGGTGGGTGTCATAGATGCACATGCTGTCGGAGCTCTCCTCAGTCGGACTTGACTCTACGGGCCCCTTGCATTTCCTATTGTTCTTCCCCCCAAGTCGGAGGAAGTTTAGCTTGTGTGGCTCGTGAGGGAGCAACACCCTCAGTGATAACAATTCCCCGTGCTCGCCTCCATGGTGGTTGATTTGTTTCGAGTACCTTTGGTCTTGCCATACCTGCAGAGCAACATAGAATAAACCAATACGTTAGAAATGGTTCAAAAATATCAAAGAATTAATACAGCATGAAAACTTGAAGAGTTGTTCAGCGATTCACCGAACCCATTCGGTGAACCAAATTGGGCTCGCCGAAATTTCCAGAATAAAATTACTCAGAATTAAGCACAGGTCGGCGATTTACAGGGCCTTTCGGTAATTCGCCGAAATTATTCGGTGAACTAAAGGTAGCTCGCCGAATGTTACAGAATATTTTCTAAAATTTGGGGCGCAAAAGGGTGATCTAACAAACATTATGCGAGTCGCTGAGTGAAATCGGTGAGCTCAGGAATATCGCCGAATGTTACAGAAACATTTCATCAAATTCAGAGAATAAAAAGGCGATCCAGGAGTTACTTGGCGAGCCACTGAACCATTCGGCGAGTTCGACTAAGCTCGCCAAAAGGTCCTTCGTGTAAGATTTTGACCCTCACCTTCAATTTCCAACCCAGATCCCACGATAGCGAAATTAAACTCCTATTCTATGCAATTAAGCCCAAACCCATACCTCTAATTACTTCGGGGTACTCGGACTTCCCCCGATTTCGCAAAAATTGACTTATCGACGTCTTTTGCCCTTAAGAATGACGTCACTCACTCTATCATTGGCCAAAATCAGTCGATCAATACAATTCGGGTTACTTAGACTTCACCCAAAAAAGACCCAACACATAAATAACACAAACCCACGATTTCAATCATTTAAAGCATGGAAATCAACAATTATGGGCTAAGACAAAAATAAACAGAAATCAACAATTATGGGCTAAGACAAAAATAAACAAGATACGTAATGGCCCAAACAAACAAGAATCAATCAATCAATCAAAATTATGAAGTCAATTAAATAATATTACGAGCATGCATCGAAAACTCCTAAAAATTAAGCCGAGTTCAGTTCACCAACCTTAAATGTAGATAGATAAATGCTAGGCTAGCGAGTATGGAAGCAAAAACACAAAATCCCACTGAGTATTTGATCACCACACAGAAACAACCAACAAAATTTAATCGATAAATGGAGTGCAAGAGTGTAAAAGTTGAAAATATGAAAAGAAATGGAAATTTGAATTCAAAACGGTTAAGGTTTCTTTTTTACCCTTCAGTTCGCGCCCCAGTCAGCGACACCAACTTATGTCGCTGACCATTTGGGGATTCGCCAAATGGTGCTTTTGCGCGCCGATTTTTTTACAGAAATCCAGACTTTTGGTATGTCAAAACAGTGATGCAGATCGGCCTCGCCGACTGGTACCCCAGCTCGCCTAATTGCCTTTTTTTTCCAAAACATCAAATTTTCAACCTGCACATCGAAGACCTGTTATTCAAACAACACAAATAAAAACCAAAAACTTGGGTTGCCTCCCAAGAAGCGCCTTATTTAACGTCGTGGCACGACGACGAAATGCTTTCAAACTTCATTCTTTAGGTTGGCCATGGTATCACTCGGTAAACCTCTTTTTGGTCATGAATTCAAATGAGTCGAGATTTGACCCATTTGTGCTTCCAGCTACTTAATCGATACCGAATGTGAGGTTACTGTTTGTTTCAGAGATGAGACGCCATCTTTCATTTCCTTTTGCACTTTGTCCGATCCTTCCAGTTTGTTGAGAATGCGTGCAAGGATAGCTTCAGTGTGGATATTTTCAGGATCATCACTTTGCTCCTTTGGCTTTTGACGCTAATGGGGAGGTACATATCTCTCTTTGTCACCATCCTACTCTCTCCAATTTCTACCACGGTCACACCATTCCCTTTATCGGTCTCTCCAACCGTCATCATGATCCCGATTCCAGCCTTTGTTCCCACCCAACCTTGTCTAGTTCGGGTGGAAACCTCCTCCTTTATTTGATAAGAAGTGAACTTCTTCAATCGTACATAGCTTCAAATTTCGCTTCATTGGGATTCACTTCATTAACTCCAATAGCATGCACAACCTTAGAACCACTACCCGTGACGAGTTTCGACAATAGGTACATTTGGGTCATCAATCTTGGCCTAGTTTACATCCCGTTCTTTGTCCTTTTCAATTTGTTCCTTTGTCAACCTGAAGTTCAAAGGAGACACTTGATCTTCTCTAGTGTACGAAGCACGGTTGATCTTTGTCATTTCATCGAGGAGAGTAGATGATACTTCAAACAGTTGTTTCATGATTCCTCATCGAACAAGCTTGGAGCAGTAACTTCTAAAACCTCAACCATGTCTCATGAATCGGTTCACCATCCACTTTCTTAAAGTTCTCAGTATTATCTCTCAAAATCACTATCTTCGAGGGAGGGAGAAAAACCTTACATAAAACGCATCAGTGAGCTCTTCCCAAGAACTGATTGAATCCCTTGGTAATTCAGCCAACCACTTCGTTGCTTCCCCCAATAGGGAAAAGGGAAACAAGTGAATTCGAACCGACTCTTGAGTAAAGTTCTTGAAGTAAAATGGCCCACAGACATCTATGAAGTTTTTGATGTGGTCATTAGGATCCTCAGTAGCTAAACCTCCAAATAGACCCTTCATTTTCAACAGTTGCAATATAGTACTAGTCATATGAAACACCGCATTTCCCACAACCGAAGGCGATCGAATAGCACATGCACTTCCCAACTGATCCTCATTGACATCGTGCAAGTTACCGATGTCATTATTATGCCCAAATTGGCTAGCATTGCTTCTGTTAACACTCATTTAGTCACCTGGTCAAGAGAAGACAAAAAAACACAAAAACAAAATAAGTTGATTCACCTACAACATAATCAGTTCACAAGTAAACTTCACTAAAAGAATTTTAAACACCACTCCAAGACAGCGGAGTCATTTTTGATAACACTCCACTACACTCCATCCGATTCTAAGTGTGGGCAGTCGCAATCAAGTATAAACCCAACAAAGAGTTGGGGTCGATCCCACTGGGAGTGATACGGTAGAGAATTCAATTATACTGTGAAAGAAGTATTCCAATCATTTGTAGGAGTAGACATTTTTGAAACAGTTAAAGTAAATGGCAGGGGTTTGACAACTAGTCTCAATTGGGGGAATTAGAGTGAGAAATTAACAACTACGAAAATATGAGAGTAATCAAGTAGAGAGGGATCCTTGGGGATATGATTGATTAAATGCCGATTTTGCTGTACGGGTGATTATTTTTAACTAAAAAACGTTGAACTTAGTGGGTAAGCTAGGCTTTAGGTGTAACAACTACTTCTCAATCAACTATTACCAATCAAGCGAGTTCTCTCAAACCTCGACAAGCCAAACAAATATGAACCGTACAAAACCTCAATTAATCTACTCTCTCGAGCTAGATTAGTAGGATTGAATTTAGACACACTTTCTCATGCTGAATCCAAAAAACCCAATAACTACAATCATCAATTGATTGCTTTAATTCTAAAACCTCTTTAAAGCAAACCTAGAATGCTACACTAGAACTGTATTTGGAACTACAATTCATCAATTAAAACTCAACTATCAATTAAACCCACTTCAAATAAATAATTAAATATGTAAATACTAACACCCATAAGTTAATTGAAGCATTCAATCACATAATCACACCCCTAAAAATGGGGGTTTTATCCAAACATCATACAAAGCAAGAAAATGTTACCAACTATGTTCTCCATCAGTTTGGGTAACAGATTGCAAGTCTTCACAATGCTCAAAATCAGTTCCAAATAAAAACCAACCCTAGATTCCTACTCAAAAAGACTAAAAACAATTTTCAGAGTGCTTTAGATGAAAAACCCAGAATTAGAATGTGTGGGAACTCATTTTCCTCCTTTCAGAATTCCCTTTATACATTCCCAAATTTTTTTCTTCGCGGCCGTTTGACGGAATAAGTTGAGCGTCTGGTCGGCGACGCACCAAACGCTCCTTTCCATCACCTTCTTGGCTTGAGTCTTCAACATTTCCATTCTGTGACTTTAGGCGATCAAGACTGCCCTCGCCAATCCAATTGACGGTTCGCAGATTCCTCTATTAAATCGCCAAGTTGTATTTGTCCAAGTGCTGGCCTGCTGTAACTGTTGGCGAGCTAAAGAGCAACTTGGCGAGTCGCCGAATGGCTTTGGCGATCATCAAACTTTCTTTTCTTCAGCTTTTTCACTCATTTTTGCCCGGTAATGTCCTTGCCTTCCTCTTTTGCCTTCATTGCTGCAAATTAGCATTTAAACATCAGTTTAGAGTATAAAATATGCATTGAGGACACTAAAACTCTAGATATTAAGCCCTAAATGATTCGAAATCCCCGACTCATCAACACCCCCAAATTAAACTTTTGCTTGTTCTCAAGTAAAACATAAGATCAATTAGTTCAATAGGGATTTCTACAAATAGTGATAATCAAGGCTCAACATGAATGCACATGAGGTTCAATCTACCTATGCAATGTTCAATTGTGCACTACAAGTTTCAAACTGTGACTAGCCATCATCAAATAGAACTCAAACTCACAATGCTTGCTTCAAATACAAATTCAAGCTCAACAGAAATATTTGAATGCCCTCACATCAAAAATAATTCCATGCTCACACAAAGCTCATCAAATTTTAAGAATTAAGGAATCAAAAGTGACTCTCACACTCTCAAAGATAAACACATGTATGATTCTACCCTTAGGCTTGCCCGTATTTTCCAATCAACATGACATTAAGCTAAATCAACACCACAAAGGTCTTTCAAGGCTTGTAACGGGGATGAGGATAAAGGTATGATCATTTTGGTTTAGTGACTTCTACCTTCATGAAGCATGGCCTACATTTCACTTTTTCCCCTTTTCTTTCACTATTTTTTATTTTCACAATCCATCCTATGTTCTTTTAAGCATGATTCAATCTTTTTCTTCTTTTGCATTTTTTATATGGAGGGGTTCCATCTTTTTCAACACAATCCATCAAGGGAAAATTTTTACAAACTTCTTTACTTTCCTCATTTTTCACCACACCCCAACTTAGTCTTTTGGCCAAAGTTGTCTTTTCAAATGGACAAATGCTTCATGAAGATTATAGGTGATGGAACAAAGAGGTCAAAGTTGTTCATGTTTCATCCAAGAAAAAGGGTAGGCTCAAATGATGCCAAGCTAGGTTCACACCGGTGCAACTCTCCTCTTCTCGGCCTCATCTCTGTTGTACTTGGCCTCGATCCTCCTGATGTTAGTAGAGGAAGTGGGAGTCACTTCCACATCCATCTTCTCTATCAATGGTACTTGGTCACGCCAGCACAACTCCGTAATCAACATCGGGAACGGGAGTGAGGTCTTACCTTGCTTGGCCCTCATGGCCATCTCTTGCTCGATAATTAACCTGGGATTTAGTCTATCCCGATTAATGATGTAGCCCAACAAAGCAGCCTTCGGATGCCGGAGTATAGACTCATTTTGTGAAGGCATCAAGGTACTGCTAATAAACCCAAAGAAATACTGGGCAGCCACATTCAAATCCTTCTTCTCAATCTGGATTCCTAGCTCGATCCATCGAGGTGTGTATCCGAGATAAGAGGAGCCAACCAACCCTTCAGATAATCTAGGGTCCTCTTTTAAATCTAATCAACCAACACTTCATTGATGTCGGTGCTACTGCATTTCACTCTTCTTCCCCGCACCATTACATGATCCACTGGTGCAAACGAGCTTGTCTTTTTCTTCCCTTTAGGAACAAACTTTCCATACTCAGCATAAAACTCATGAATCCAAGAAGGAATTAGGAGCCCCGGGGCCTGGTAAAAATCTCAAACTTGTGTAATTTTATAGTGTTCCACACTTTCGGGTACCGGTGCACCACACCATCAGTAGACACCCACTTCTATTCCAAAATGGTCCTCAGCCTAGCAGCATTCAAGTTGTTCAGTGATCGAGATGGGGGTGCCTGTAACGGAGGCACTGGAGGTACCTACTCAACTTTTGGTGCTAGAGGTGTAGGAGGTACCGTTATCCTAGCTGGGTCATGAAGAGATTTTTAATGCAGCTCCGCTCTCCTCCTATGTAAGGTCTGGTCATCCTCTAGCTAAAAAATGGAATCTGGCGATCTAGACGTCGAGTTGCCCTCACCTTCAGACTCTGATGTGGTGAGGTGGGTGTCATAGATGCCCATTCTATCGGAGCTCTTCTCAGTCGTACTTGGCTCTATGGGCCCCTTGCCTTTCCCAATGTTCTTCCCCCTAGTCAGAGGAAGTTTAGCTTGTGTGGCTCGTGAGAGGGCAACACCCTCATTGATAACTATGCCCCGTGCTCGCCTACGGGGTGGTTGATTTCTTCTGGGCATCTTTGGTCTGGCCATACCTGCAAAACAACATAGAATAAACCAATATGTTAGAAATGGTTCAAAAATAGCAAATTATAAAAACTGCAGGAAAACACGTCTAGTGAACCAAATCGAGCTCGCCGAAAGTTCTAGAATAAAATTACTCAAAATTTAGCACAGGTCGGCGATGTACAGGGTCTTTTGGTGATTCGTAGACATCATTCGATGAACTAAAGGTATCTCGCCAAATGTTACAGAATATTTTCTAAAATTTGTGGCGCAGAAAGACGATCTAACAAACATTCGGCGAGTTCCCGAGTGAACTCGGTGAGCTCAGGTATATCGCCGAATGTTACAGAAATATTTCATCAATTTTAGAGAATAAAAAGGAGATCCCGAAAGGTCCTTCGTGCATGATTTTGACCACGACCTTCAATTTCCAACCCGTAACCCAAGATAGTGAAATTAAACACCTATTCTATGCAATTAAGCCAGACCCATACCAATAATTATTTTGGGGTACTCTGAATTCCCTCGATTTGGCCAAAATTGACCAATCGACGTATTTTGGCCTTAAGAATGACGTGAACCACTCTATCATTTGGCAAAATCAGTCAATCGGTATAATTAAGGTTACTCAGACTTCACCTACAACACACCCAAAACATAAATAACACAAACACACGATTTCAATCATTTAAAGCATGAAAATCAATAATTATGGGCTAAGACTAAAAATAAACACGATACGCAATGGCCCAAACTTACAAGAATCAATCAATCAATCAAAATTATGTAGTAAATTCAATAATATTACGTGCATGCAAGAAAACTCCTAAAAATTAAGACGAGTTTATGTAACACCCCGTATTCAAAAAGACCAAAATAGCAGATTTCCAGAAGTTACAGGTGCCATACCACGCAAGCCACCCACGGCCCATGGAGTGAACCATGGAACGTAGGTGTTGTCCGTGGTTGACCTGCCTAGGTAGGGTCTGGGTTCCAGGACCACGACGTAACCCACGGACAATTGGTCAAACCATAGTCTGTGGTGGGGGTTTGTGGTTCAAGACCCCAAAAATTAGACTTCCTGACCATGGTCGACGGTCCACCAGGACCGGCCGCGGGTAAGACCACAGTCCGTCGACTGGGGTCCGTGGGTCACTGTTGTCAATTTTTTTCAGAGGCAGTTGGGTCTTTTCCTAATTAATTAATTCCTATACTATATCATTTTGCCTACATTTAGAACCCCTATATAAGACTTTTAACCCCCAAATTCTCCCCATTCATTTCATTCTTCTAAATTCTCAAAAGAAAACCAATTCCTCTAAAATATTCTCTCTCTAGAAACTTGAAGAACAAGAAGAAGGATTCACCTACGGTTCCAACCTAAGGTTCCAATTGCTCCATTGAAGGCTAGCAATTGGACTCAAGGTATGATAGTTTTCATCCATGGAGTTCCTAAACCTCTCTATTTCAAATGGTAGAATCCCCAATTAAGTTAGGGTTTTCTTCATTAGCATGGGTTCTTATCATTATTGATTTAAAGGCTTTAATTATGATCTTATATGCATGAATTGATGAATTGCAATGATTTTATGATGAATTCCCCTATGAACCCATGTGATCCCTATGTTTTCAATTTATGAACTATATGTTTTGGGATTTTGATCTTCAAGGAAGAGTTTTATGAAATTGAGCATGTATTACTAGTTTTACATAAATTTATGAGCTAACCCATATTTTCTAAAAAATTATGATTGAAAGTGGGTTTTGACCTCAAGAGGTAAATTATGGACTTATGCATTGTTTTATGAAATCTATGCAAATATTTTAAGGGTGCTTTAAGAGTAAAGTACCAATGATGATGGTGTGTTATGAAAGGATATTCTCACTAAAACACATACTAGCATGCTGTCAAAAGGTTTTCTCACATAGAAAGAATTCTTAGGTTGAAAGGCTTTCTCACCTAATTGAATCAAAGACTAGGAGCTATATTAATGAAACTAGCTTGAATTGGTTGTACAAGGTCACCTTTTCATGAGAAATGAAGTCAAGTAAGAAATGACTATTCCATGGGAATTTATGCTTAGCACCGAGTGGATATTGAATATGAGATGGAAACTCTAATGTAGTAGAGTCTGGGTTTCCAAAGTAATCTCATGAGATGGAAGCCTTCACGAAGTAGATTCCATTTTTCTAGTAGCAATCTCCTTATCCCATAACTATGTGCCCACATAGGTTGATTAGCAAGTGGATTCACTTAAGCTAGAAGTTCAAGGTTCTACATTCGGCAAGTTGGACACCACTTTTCGGTGTGGGGTAAACACAGGATTCCATGTCATAGCTCACATGGTCTCCTGTCGGTTAAGGCTAATTCCCCACAAGTAATAATGAACTAAGGTTACTGAAGGAGTATCACATATTAGTTCAAAGATGTTAAATAAGAAGTTAGCTTGCACTGACCATGATTTAAGACTTATGTTTTATAACTCTTTCATATTATGTTTTAGCTTGGTCAATTGCATGTCATGACATGAAATGTCCCTTTTCGCATGATTTAAATGTTTATGCATGGCTATCATACTTGGTATATTATTTTGTACTAACGCATACTCTTGCCTACATTTTCCCCAAATGTAGGGTCCAACAGACAGGTTTCCGAGTCTCATGGCTAGTAGTTGAATTCCTGATTTCCTGAGCTTTGTTGAGTCTTGATGCTTCGAGGACAGAGTTATTGTTTTAGTTTCTTTCTCATATTTATCTTTTGGATATGATGTATGGGCTCGGGCCAATTTCATTCTATTGTATTAGATGACTATGTTGAGACATGAGTTTAAACTTTCGCTTTTCATTTTATAAAATGTTTTGGACTTAGACTATTGTTTTACACTTATTGTTCAATTTCTTATGTTATGAGAGCTAAGTGGCTTGTATGGAGTTGTTCGAGGTTTTATACGCCATGTTACATCTAGGGTGTACCACTGGGTCATGAAAAATATGGTAATCAAAGCACAAGGTTTAAAATGGTCCTAGGATGTCTCATAAGCCACGTCAAGTAGAGTCTTGTTCATAAGTGTGAATGGCACCACATTTATGAATAAGAGGCTACGAGAGGATAGGAAACTCTACTTCTTTTATTACTCTTAAGTCGTACGATAGAGTATAACTCTATAAAGTCTCTATCTTAATCCTTATCCTATGTTCTTTAGGATATGGCTACCCGAAGATCATATCCTAGAAGGAATGCGAGGGAGAATGCGGAACAAGAAGCTCCTCAAGTTCCGGTCGATCCTTTGGTTGAGCATGTTTCAAGTCTTTGCTCAAGCGGTTACGGCCCAAGCCAATAGGGAGGTTGTGGTTCCCGCAAGCTCAAATGTGAATTCGGCGGCGTCAAGAGTGAGAGACTTCACAAGGATGAATCCTCTAGAGTTTTATGGTTCTAAAGTTAAGGAAGATACTCAATAGTTTATCGATGAGGTCTATATGATTTTGATGATCATGGGAGTTACGCCAGTGGAAAAGGCGGAGTTGGCCGCTAACCAATTGAAAGATGTGGCTCAAATTTAGTATAATCAATGGAAATAAGGGAGACCGGAAGATGAGGGAAGCAAAGGTGATAGAGTTCATTCACCTTCGACAAGGAAGTTTGAGTCTGAGGGAGTATGCTCTAAAGTTCACTCAGTTGTCCAAGTATGCTCCGACGATAGTTTCCGATTCAAGTGATAAGATGAGTAAGTTTGTATTGGGTGTGTCTGAAATGGTGGTAAAAGAGTCCCGAACCGCAATGCTCATTCATGATATGGACATGTCTCGGCTCATGGTACATGCACAACAAATCGAGGAGGAGAAACTTAAGGAAAGGTCTAGGGAGGAAAAAAGGGCCAAGATCAGTTATGGTAATTTCTCTAACACACGGACCGATGGACAAGGTCATCCAAGATTCCGACAAAGGTTTTCTGGTCAAGGTTCCTCCAATGCTCCTCAAAAGTTCAACCAAGATAGGGTGTTTAACCCTAAGCCTCAAGGAGGTAATGGTAGTGGCTCTTCGTTGCCCATGTCTACTTGTTCTAAGTGTGGAACGAAGCATGATGGTAGGTGTCTAGCCGGCATGGATTATTGCTATGGTTGTGGTAAGAGTGGTCACAAAATGAGGGATTGCTTGATTCTTAAGGCTAAAGGAAGAGAGGGCAAGCAAGCTTCTCCTAGTTGTTCAGGTTCCAATGCACCTAAGCAAAACCGTTTCTATGCTCCTCAGACTAGAGGTGAACAAGAGAGTTCTCTATATGTGGTTATCGGCATGTGGAAAGTTTTCCAACTTAATGTTTATGCTTTACTTGATCCCGGTGCTACCTTGTCTTTTGTGACGCCATATGTGGCTATTAGGTTTGATATGCTCCCCGATGTTTTGTTAGAACCTTTTTCGGTCTCTACTCTTGTTGGTGATTATGTGGTGCCTAAGAGAGTCTATAGGAAGTGTCCCATAGAGTTGCTCTCGTTGACTTAGGAGAGCTTGATATGTTAGACTTTGATGTAAACGTGGGTATGGATTGGCTGTACTCTTGTTATGCTTCTATTGATTGTAAGACTCGTGTGGTCAAGTTTAAGTTCCCAAATGAGCCTATCCTAGAGTGGAAGGGGGGAAATTCTATGCCTAAGGGTCAGTTTATTTCTTATTTTAAAGCTATAAAGATGATCACTAAGGGTTGCTTTTACCATTTAGTAAGGGTGAGGGATGCAGATTGCGAAACTCCTTCTCTCGAGTCGGTCCCCGTTGTATGTGAGTTTCTGGAAGTGTTCCCAGATGACTTACCCAGTATTTCTCCCGAGCAGGAAATAGACTTCGGTATTGACCTTCTCCCAGATACGCAACCTATCTCTATTCCTCCTTATCGTATGGCTTCGGTGCAACTTATGGAGTTGAAAGAATAGTTGAAAGACTTGTTGGATAAGGGTTTCATTCCACCGAGTATCTCTCCATGGGGTGCTCCAGTCTTCTTCGTTAGAAAGAAAGATGGATCTCTTCATATGTGTATCGATTATAGATAGTTGAACAAGGTGACCATTAAGAACAAGTATCCTCTTCCAAGGATAGATGATTTAGTTGACCAACTTCAAGGGGAAAGTTATTTCTCTAAGATTGATCTCCGATCGGGCTATCACAAATTGAGGGTGAAAGATTATTACATCCCGAAAATGGCTTTTCGAACTCGGTATGGTTATTATGACTTTCTAGTGATGTCCTTTGGGTTGACTAACGCTCCGGCGGCATTTATGGAGTTGATGAACATGGTGTTTAGGCAATATCTTGACATGTTTGTGATTGTGTTTATCGATGATATTTTGATATATTCAAGAATTGAGAATGAGCATATTGATCATTTGAGGATCGTATTACAAATCCTTAAGGACCGACAACTTCTTGCAAAGTTTAGCAAATGTGAATTTTGGTTAAGGTCCGTAGCTTTCCTTGGTCATATTGTCTCAAGCAAGGGTATTGAGGTAGATCTTAAGAAGATGGATGCGGTCAAGAGTTGGCCTAGACCCCTAACTCCCTCGATATTAGAAGATTTATGGGTTTGGACGGTTATTATAGAAGATTTGTTGAGGGTTTCTCTTAAATTGACTATCCTTTGACGGCTTTGACTCAAAAGAAGGCTAAGTTCGTATAGTCGGAATCATGTGAGAAAAGTTTCCGACAGTTGAAATATAGACTTACTTTCGCTCCGCTTTTGACCTTACTGGAGGGAACGGATGGTTTTGTGGTTTATTGTGATGCCTCAAGAATTGGGCTAGGATTTGTTCTTATGAAAAATGGGAAAGTTATTGCCTATGCCTCAAGGAAACTTAAAGTCCATGAGAAGAATTATCCTACTCATGACCTTGAGTTAGTGGAGGTCATTTTTGCTCTAAATATTTGGAGACACTATTTGTATGGAGTTCATGTAGATGTGTTTAACCATCACAAGAGTTTGCAATATGTATTTAATAAAAAAAAAAAATCTTCGCCAAAGATGGTGGCTTGAGTTATTGAAAGATTAATGTCCGTAGCTTTCCTTGGTCATATTGTCTCAAGCAAGGGTATTGAGGTAGATCTTAAGAAGACGGATGCGGTCAAGAGTTGGCCTAGACCTCTAGCTCCTTCAAATATTAGAAGCTTTTTGGGTTTGGCCGGTTACTATAGGAGTTTTGTTGAAGTTTTCTCATCAATTGCCTTTCCTTTGATAGCTTTGACTCAAAAGAAGGCTAAGTTCATATGGTCAGAAGTGTGTGAGAAAAGTTTCCAAGAGTTGAAAGATAAACTTACTTCCGCTCTGGTGTTGACCTTACCGGAAGGAACGGATGGTTTTGTGGTTTATTGTGATGCCTCGAGAATTAGGCTAGGGTGTTTTCTAATGCAAAATGGGAAACTTATTTCCTATGCCTCAAGGCAACTTAAAATCCATGAGAAGAATTATCCTACTCATGACCTTGAGTTAGCGGCAGTCATTTTTGCTCTAAATATTTGGAGACACTATTTGTATGGAGTTCATGTAGATGTGTTTAACCATCACAAGAGTTTGCAATATGTATTTAATAAAAAAAAAAAATCTTCGCCAAAGATGGTGGCTTGAGTTATTGAAAGATTATGACATGAGTGTCCTTTATCACCCCGGTAAAGCTAATGGTGTAGCGGATGCTCTTTGCCAGTTGTCTATGGGTAGTGTTGCTCAAATTGAAGAAGAGAAGAAAGAGTTGGTTCGAGATGTGCATAGGTTGGCTCGATTAGGTGTCCAACTGGTGGACTCTACCAAAGGTGGTGTTATGGTTCACAATGGTTCCGAATCGTCTTTTGTGGCGGACATGAAAGCCAAGCAAGGTCTTGATCCAATTTTGTTAGAATTGAAAGAGGCGGTTCTTATGAAATTAGTTTAGACTTTCTCCCAAGGGGGAGATGGTGTCCTTAGATACCAAGGTCTTTTATGCGTTCCAATTTTTAATGACTTAAGGGAACATATTTTGACATAAGCTCATAGTTTGCGGTATTCTATTCACGACCCAGGGGTACCTCCTAGATATAGCATGGCGTATAGAACCCCAAAGGACTCCATACAAGCAACTTAGCTCTCATAACATAATAAATAGAATAATAAGAGTAAAACAATACTCCAAGTCCAAAACATTTTATAAAACGAAAAGCGGAAGTCTAAACTCATGTCTCAACATAGACATCTAATACAATAGAATGAAATTGGGCCTAGCCCATACATCATGTCCAAAATGGAAATACAAGAAAGAAACTAAACAATGAAATCCATCCTCAAAGAATGAGGGCTCACCAAAGCTCAGGAATCAACGAAATCACCAACTAGCCACGAGACTCGAAAACCTATATGTCGGACCCTACATTTGGGAAAAATGTAGGAAAGAGTATGCGTTAGTACAAAACAAAGTACCAAGTATGATAGCCATACATAAAACATTTAAAACATGCTAAAAAGGGACATTTCATTTCAAGACATGCAATTGATCGAGCTAAAACATTTGCATGAAAGAGTTATAAAACATAAATCATAAATCATTGTCATTGCAAGCTAACTTCTTCTTTTAAAGCTTTGAACTCATATGTGATACTCCTTGAGTAACCTTAGTTCATTCTTACTTGTGGGGAATTATACTTAACCGACATTGAGACTATGTGAGCTATAACATGGAATCCGGTGTCTACCCCACACCGAAAAGAGGTGTCCTATTTGCCGAATGTAAAACCTTGAACTTCTAGATTAAGTGGATCCACTAGCTGATAAACCTATGTAGGCACATAGTTATGGGATAAGGAGATTGCTACTAGAAACCCGGCCTCTTCTATGGGAGAGCTTCCATCTCATGAGATTTCTTTGGAAACCCAGACTCTACTATGGGAGAGCTTCCATCTCATTATCAATATCCACTTGGGGCTAAGCATAAATTCCTATGGAATAGTCATTTCTTACTTGACTTCATTACTCATGAAAGGGTACCCTTGGCCTACCGATTCAAGCTAGTTTCATTAAGATAGCTCCTAGTCTTTGATTTGATTCAATTAGGTGAGAAAGGCTTTCAACCTAAGAATCCTTTCAATGTGAGAAAATCTTTCACATCATGCTAGTATGTGTTTTAATGAGAATATCCTTTCACAACACAACATCATCATAATTGGTACTTTACTCTCAAAGCACCCTTAAAACATTTACATAGATTTTATAAAACAATGCATAAGTCCATAATTTACCTCCTTGAGGTCAAAACCCCCTTTCAATCATCAACTCATAGAAAACATGGGTTAGATATGGATTTCATCATAAATTCATGTAAAACTAGTAATACATGCTCAATTTCATAAAACTCTTCCTTGAAGATCAAAAATCTCTCAACATATAGTTCAAAACTTGAAACCATAGGGATCACATGGGTTCATAGGGGAATTCATCATAAAAGCATTGCAATTGATCAATTCATCCATAGAAGATCATATTTAAAGCCTTTAAATAAAAAATGATAAGAACCCATGCTAGTTGTAGAAAATCCTAACTTAATTGGGAAATTCTACCATTCGAAATAGAGAGATTTAGGAACTCCATGGATGGAAGGAATCTATGGATGAAAACTATCATACCTTAACTCCAAATTCTAGCCTTCAATGGAGAAATTGGAAAGTTAGCTTGAAACCCTAGGTGAATCCTTCTTCTTCTTCTTCAAGTTTCTAGAGAGAGAATATTTGAGAGGAATTGGATTTCTTATGGGGATTTGGATGAATGAAATGAATGGGGTGAATTTGGGGGTTAAAAGGTTTATATAGCGGTTCTAATTGTAGGGAAAAGACATAGTATAGGAATTAATTAATTAGGAAAAGACCCAACTGCTCCTTTATGAGTCCGAGATTTCGACTCATTTAGGGCTTAGTTTTAATAGTTTATTGTCCTCAAATGCCTAATTTATGGTCCATACTGATGTTAAAATATTGATTTGCAGCAAAGAAGGCAAAAGGAACAAGGTAAGGATATTACCGGGCGAAAAGGAACTAAAAAGATGAAAAAGGTTGAACATAACAAAAGCTGAGAATCGCCTAAGCCACTCGGCGACTCGCCGACTCGCCGAGTGGCACTTCAGCTCGCCTAAAGTTCCAGACTGCCAGCCCTGGGAAGAAGCCAATTTGGTGATGGATTTGGACATTCGGTGGACCGCCGACTGGATCGGCGACACATTATGGATCGCCTAAAGACACAAAACCTTGAGGACTAAAAGACAAGGAAGACCGGCGATGAGATGGAGTGATTGGCGCATCGCCGACCTGGTCGGCGACGCTCGACTTACCTTGCCTATTGGTCCTTGCAGCTGAATTTTGGGAAACTATAAATTGAATTCTAAAAGAGTTCAAAGGGTCCAATTTTAATTAAAAAAAGTCAAGTTTTAGTTTTCTTTGGTTTTTGGGAGAGTTTTCTTAGTATTTTCCATTGGAGAACAACTTTGAAGGGTTTTTCAGGTAGATTCGACGTAGGTCTTTGATTTTTAGCATTTGTGTCATTTTAAAGACTTGGATTGCAATACCCAGATCATGGAAAATATTTTTGGTATTAATTTCTATCTTTTTATGATGCTTGGCTAAAACCCCAATTCTTGGGGTGTGATTATGTGATTATTTGCTTAATTAACTTATGGGTATTATTGTTTATTGGTTTAAATATTGTTTTAATGTGGGTTTGATTGATAGCTGAGTAGTAATTTGTGAATTGTAGTTGCAAATACAAATTTAGCTTAGTGTTTTGGGCTTGCTCGAGAGAGAGCTTCCAAAATCAAGGTTATCGATTGATGATTGTAGTGTGTGGATTGTTATGGGTTCAGCTCGAGAGAGTAAATCTTAACGCATTCCTACCTATCTAGTTCGAGAGAGTAGATAAATTAAGGTTTTGGGCTGTTTTGTAGTGTCAAACTTGTCGAGGTTTGAGAGAACTCGCCTGAACCGTAATAGTTGTTCAAGAGAAAACTATTTCACCTGTAGTGTATCCTACCCATAGTGATTCAGCACTTTATTATTAAGCTCCAATTACCCATATAGTGAAATTAGCTTATAATCCATCACATCCCGAGAATTCCTTCCTACTTGTCTAATCCACTGTTTTAGTGATTATTATAGTTGTTAATTGATATCTTAAAACTCCCCATATGACATTCTTAGTCAAACCTTTGACTTATTTTATTTTATTTCGATAATGTCTACTTCTATAACCGATTAGAATCAAATCTTTACTTCCTAATAGAATTTGATACAGTACCACTCCCTGTCGGTTCGACCCCAACCTTTTGTTGGGTTATATACTGGATTACGATCGTCTACACCTAGAATTGGATGAGGTGTATTTGAGGCGTTAATCAAAATGGCACCGCTACCGGGGAGTGGTGTTATTGATTTCTCTTTTGGAAGTGGGTTTGTGAGTTGATTGTGTAATAGTTGAACCCATTTACTGTTTGTTGTTGTTTGTTGTCTTTTTGCACAAGTGACGAAATAAGTGTCAACGGAAGCAATGCAATGGCCAATCCAAAAAATGTAGCTTGAATTGGTATCTTCTTCGTGCCATGACGTTAAATAAGGCGCTTCTTGGGAGGCAACCCAAGTTTTTGATGTTTTTAATATTTCTTTTGAATAACGGGTGTTGATTGTGCAGGTTGGAAAGTTGAAAGTGTAGGAAAATGAGCAGTAGGTGAGCTAAAAGTCTAGTCGGTGACTCGCCGAACAGGTTGGCGATCCCGACTTGGACCGCTGACTGAACCACCTAAATTGCTGGGGATTCTGTAAAACTAATATCGCCGACCAGCTCGCAAACTGAAGAGTTTTAAAAGGCCAAAAAGTTTTAAACTAAAAGATCTCTTCATTTTCATACTTTTCGATTCCCGTACTCTCACAACCGCTTTTATTGTTTTTTCTGCATTATTATTCTCACTTTATTTGGGATCTTGTGCTCGGGGTGGATTTTAGGATTACATTGCTTACTAGCTTTCCAAATTTTTGGCATCAAAAGGTTGGTTTTCCGAAACCCGTTATAAAAAAAAAATTAGTTGTAATCAATTGCCTAATCGTTTAATGGTGTTTATTTCTTTGCATTTGAGGACAACTGCAATTTTTGTTGGTGGGGTGAGGTATTTCCATACCCACCTCTATTGGGCTGTTTTTGTGAATATTGTTATTTTTTGGATTTTGTGAATGTTGGATCTGATTTTTGCTTTACATATCTATATCTTTGTTTCTAATCCATATTGTTCTATTGTTTTGAATTGGAAATAGTTTTGAACCAATTTTAAAATTTTGCCACCTCTTGAGTGTATGATAGTGGCTGTTCTTGTATAAATTTGAGTGTTGGTTGTGGTCAATACCGATGACTTTAATATTGCTCTTAATTGAACAAAATGAATGTGCAGCTATGATGAGGCAAACAAAGTTACATATGAAATATGTGAATATTTAGCATCTCGTTGTGACTAGCCGATTGTCGAATGAGTCTCTTGTGATGAACATTGCATGCTAGTTATAAAGTGTGTAGTCTTGTTTGATAATTGTATCAATGCCTTGAGTTGTGAGGTTGTATTGAACATTGTGCTTCATGACACCTAGAATTTGCCCCGTTGGTCCGGTTGATTGAGTGATCCAAGCAATAGACATGATCTTAGGCAAATTTTATGAAAAGTGAGCCTATTTGTCTACATACCTCTTTGTGGCCAACCTTGTGAGAAGTTCGAACCTTGCTTGGCCCCTTTTGAGCCTAACCTTTTCTTGGAAGAAACTTGAACAATTGTGACCCCTCTTTATCCTTTCACCCATAACTTTCATGAAGTATGGTTTGTTTGAATAGCCAACTTAGGCCAAAGCCTAAGTTGGGGGTGTGGTGGAAAACAAGGAAAGTCAAGAAGTGTTAAAAAAATTCCCCCTTGTTTATGGATTGTTTTGAAAAGGATGGAACCCCTCCTTGTAAGAAAAAAAAAGGAAAGAGAAAGACTGAAAAAGAGAAAAAGTTGTGAAATAAAGTAGTAAAATTTGTAAAAGAAGCGGGGTATCCGGTTGTTCATATAAAGTTGAATAATGGGGTGGATTATGAGTAGATTTGAAATGTGAAAGAAAAGGAGGAAAGTGAATTTCAGGCCATACTTCATGAAGGTAAAAGCCACTAAGCCTAAATGACCATACCTTTACACTCAGCCCCGTTGCAAGCCTTGAAAAGACCTTTGTGATCTTGAGTGAGCTGAAACGAATGTTAATTGAAAAATAAGGGCAAGCCTATGGGTAGAGTCATGCATATGTTCATCTTTGTGAGTGTGAGAGTTGTACGTGATTCCGGGACTTTAAATTGTTGAGAAATTTTGTGTGAATATGGAATCATCTTTGTTGTGAGGGCATTTGAATACCTTTGTCGAGCTTGAACTTACATTTGAAGCAAGCATTGTGAGCTTGACTACTCTTGATGATGGTGAGTCACAATTTGAAACTTCTAGTGCACAATTGATCATTGTATAAGTAATTTGAACCTTGTTATGTGCATTTATGTTGAGTCTTATGCAGCACTATTTGTAGAAATCCTTGTTGAACTGATTGATCTTGAGTTTTACTTGAGGACAAGCAAAAGTTTAAGTTTGGGGTGTTGATGAGTCCGAGATTTCGACTCATTTAGGGCCTTGTTTTGATAGTTTATTATCCTCAAATACCTAATTTATGCTCCATAATGATGCTAAAATGTTGATTTGCAGCAAAGAAGGCAAAAGGAGCATGGGAAGAACATTACCGGGCAAAAAGGAACTAAAAAGATGAAAAAGGCTGAAGATAACAAAAGCTGAGAATCGCCTAAGCCACTTGGCGACTCGCCGAGTGGCACTTTAGCTCGCCTAAAGTTCCAGACTGCCAGCCTTGGGGAGAAGCCAATTTGGCGATGGATTTGGACATTTGGCAGACCGCCGAGTGGATCGACGACACATTTTGGATCGCCTAAAGTCACAAAACCTTGAGGACTAAAATACAAGGAAGACCGGCGATGAGATGGAGTGATTGGCGCATCGCCAACCTAGTTGGCGACGCTCGACTTACCTCGCCTAACGGTCCTTGCAGTTGAAATTCGGGAAACTATAAATTAAATTCTAAAAGATTTTAAAGCGTCCGATTTTCATTTTAAAAAAGTCCAGATTTAGTTTTCTTCGGTTTTTGGGAAAGTTTTCTTAGTATTTTCCATTGGAGAATAACTTTGAGGGGTTTTCAAGTAGATTCGAAGTGGGTCTTTGATTTTTAGCATTTTGGGTCATTTTAAAGACTTGGATTGCAATACCAAGATCATGGAGAATGTTTTTGGTATTAATTTCTATCTTTTTCTGATGCTTGGCTAAAACCCCAATTCTTGGGGTGTGATTATGTGATTATTTGCTTAATTAACTTATGGGTATTGTTGTTTAATAATTTAAATGTTGTTTTAATGTGGGTTTGATTGATAGCTGAGTAGTAATTTGTGAATTGTAGTTACAAATACAATTTTAACTTAATGTTTTGGGCTTGCTCGAGAGAGAGCTTCCAAAACCGAGGTTATCGATTGATTATTGTAGTGTGTGAATTGTTATGGGTTCAGCTCGAGAGAGTGAATCTTAACGCATTCCTACCTATCTAGCTCGAGAGAGTAGATAAATTAAGGTTTTGGGTCGTTTTGTAGTGTCAAACTTGTCGAGGTTCGAGAGAACTCGCCTGAACCGTAATAGTTGTTCGAGAGAAAACTATTGCACCTATAATCTAACCTACCCATAGTGATTCAACACTTTATTATTAAGCTCCAATTACCCATATAGTGAAATTAGCTTATAATCCATCACATCCCGAGAATTCCTTCCTACTTGTCTAGTCCCCTGTTTTAGTGATTATTGTAGTTGTTAATTGATATCTTAAAACCCCCCATCTGACATTCGTAGTCAAACCTTTGACTTATTTTGTTTGATTTCGATAATGTCTACTTCTATAACCGATTAGAATCACATCTTTACTTCCTAATAGAATTTGATACGGTACCGCTCCCTGTGGGTTCGACCCTAACCTTTCGTTGGGTTATATACTAGATTACAATCGTCTACACCTAGAATTGGATGAGGTGTATTTAAGACGTTAATCACTCCTGTAAAATAACTGACAACAACAGTGACCCATAGAACCAGTCGACGGATCATGGTCTGACCCACGGTCCGTACTTGTGGATCGTCGATCATGGTTAGGAAGTCTGATATTGGGGTCTCGAACCACGGACCCCAACCACGGATAGTGGTCTGACCTAAGGTCCGTGGGTCGCGTCGTGGTCCTGGACCCTCAGACGCTACCTAGGCAGGCCAGCCACGGACCACACCTACAGTCTATTGTCCACTCCACGGGCCGTGGGTGGCTGGCGTGGTCTGGCACCTGAAACTTCTGGAAATATGCTATTTTGGTCTTTTTGAATACGGGGTGTTACAATATCTCCCCTTTGGGACCATTCATCCTCGAATGAGTTTTAAACTGGTTCTAAAGGAGTAGGAGAGGAACTGATAACCCAACCTACCATGAAATGCATACAACCGAGGAGTAACTATCGACTTCAAGCTAAGACGTTCTCAAAACATCATTAGAGGGGTGAGCTAACTGTATCAGCCCATAATGCATGCAATGCACATAATTAAGGAGGAAACATCAACTCCAAGCTCAACATACTCAAATGCAACATAAGGAAGTAGGAACTACATCTAACAACCAAATATGCATGAATTCTCAACATTACAAGTGTTCAAAGAGGAACTACCTTCTCCAAGCTAAAAGCATGTTCAACACAATCTCATGGAGCCTCTATGCAATTTACTCTCGAAAAGCATAGCTAATGCATGTTCATCAATTCATCTCATGAAGTCTATAGGCAACTCATACTCAATGCACAACAACATCAGGAAAATCAATCATATGAACTCATTTTCTTACAAAACATGAGTTCTCATGAACATGCATAACATAAGGAAATCATGAAAACACATAAAAACACATGACACCCAAAACAAGGACAACTCAAGAGGAAACTCGTTACCTTAAGCTAGAATAGGAGTAGAAGGAAAGAGATGAGGATATCAGGACTTAATATCGGCCTCGGCCTCGCAAGTAGCACCCTCAACTAATTGATTCCTCCAGAAAACCTTCATGGAAGATATTTCCTTGTTTCTCAACCTTTTAACTTGCCGGTCCAAAATCTCAACCGCAACCTCCTCATATGAGAGACTCTCACCAAATCCCAAACCCTCTAGGGAAATTATGGATGTCGGATCACCAACACTTTTTAAGCATAGAGACATGGAAAACAGGATGCACGGTTGCAAACTCATTTGGTAAATCTAACTCATAAGCAACCTTGCCAACACGCCCCAAAATCTTATATGGACTACATACCGGGGACTAAGCTTCCCTTTCTTTCCAAACCTCATCACACCCTTCATGGGTGAGATTTTTAGGTAAATCCAATCGTTGACCTCAAACTCTAGATCCCTTCTTCTCACATCAGCATAAGACTTTTGCCGACTCTGAGGCGTTCTTAACCTCTCTCTAATAAGTCGAACTTTCTCAATATCCTCATGAACTAGCTCGGGGCCTATTAAGGAAACTTCACCCACCTCAAACCATCCTATAGGAGATCTACACCTCCTACCATATAAGTCCTCAAATGGAGCCATATCGATACTTGAGTGATAACTGTTATTGTAAGCAAACTCTATCAATGGCGAATGATAATCCCAATTACCCTTAAAAGCAATCACACAAGCCCTTAACATATCATCCAAAGTTTTGATAGTACGCTCCGCTTGCCCATCGGTTTGGGGATGAAAAGTTGTGCTAAGCTTAACCTTAGTGCCAAGCCCCTTTTTGGAATGACTTCCAAAACTGAGAAGTGAATTTGGTACCACGATCGGAAATAATGGACAAGGGCACTCCATGCAACCTCACCATTTCTCTCAAATAGAACTTGGCATAGTCCTCCGCCGAATAGGAAACCTTGACGGGAAGGAAATGAGTTGATTTCATCATCCAATCTACTATCACCCAAATAGAGTCATGTTGTCGCCGGGTGCGAGGACCAACAAGAAGTCCATATTCAAGTCTTCCCACTTCCAAGTAGGAATGTTAAAATCTTGGGATAAACCTTCAGGTTTCTGATGCTCAACCTTTACATATTGGCAATTTGGACACGTAGCCACAAATCCCGCAATATCCTTCTTCATCGCGTTCAACCCATAGATTTCCCATAAATCACGGTACATTTTGGTGGCTCCCGGGTGAATAGAATACCGCAAACTATGAGCTTCCGTCAAAACCTGCTCCCTCAAGCCATCAACTTTTGGAACACATAAATGACCTTGGTATCTAAGTACACCATCTCCCCCTTGGGAGAAATCCTCAACGGATTTCTTAAGCACTGCCTCTTTCAACTCTACAAAATTGGATCTACGCCTTGCTTGGCTTTCACATCTACCACAAAATACGATTCGGAATCATTGTGAACCATAACACCACCTTTGGCGGAGTCCACTAGTTGAACACCTAATGAAGCCAACTTATTCACATCTCGAACCAACTCTTTCTTTTCTTCTTCAATATGAGCAACACTACCCATAGATAACCGACTAAGAGCATCAACCACCACATTATCTTTACCGGGGTGATAAAGAACACTCATGTCATAATCTTCCAATAATTCAAGCCACCTTCTCTGGCGAAGTTTCAAATCATTTTGATTAAACACATATTGCAAGCTCTTGTGGTCAGTAAACACATCAACATGAACTTCATACAAATAGTGTCTCCAAATCTTTAGAGAAAAAATGACCTCCACTAACTCAAGGTCATGAGTAGGATAATTCTTCTCATGGACTTTAAGTTGCCTTGAGGCATAGGCAATAACTTTCCCATTTTTCATAAGAACAAATCCTAGCCCAATTCTTGAGGCATCACAATAAACCACAAAACCATATGTTCCCTCCAGTAAGGTCAACAGCGGAGCGAAAGTAAGTCTATATTTCAACTGTCGGAAACTTTTCTCACATGCTTCCGACTATACGAACTTAGCCTTCTTTTGAGTCAAAGCCGTCAAAGGAGAGTCAATTTAAGAGAAACCCTCAACAAACCTTCTATAATAACCATCCAAACCCATAAATCTTCTAATATCGAGGGAGTTAGAGGTCTAGGCCAACTCTTGACCGCATCCGTCTTCTTAGGATCTACCTCAATACCCTTGCTCTAGAAAATATGACCAACGAAAGTTACGAACCTTAACCAAAATTGACATTTTCTAAAATTTGCAAAAAAATTTTGGTCCTTAAGGATTTGCAATACGATCCTCAAACGATCAATATGCTCATTCTCAATTCTTGAATATATCAAAATATCATCAATGAACACAATCACAAATATGTGAAGATATTTTCTAAACACTCTATTCATCAAGTCCATAAACTCTGACGGAGCATCAGTCAACCCAAAGGACATCACCAGAAACTCATAATGACCATACCGAGTTCAAAAAGACATTTTCGTAATGTCATCATCTTTAACCCTCAATTGTTGATAACCCGATAGGAGATCAATCATAGAGAAATAACTTGCTCCTTGAAGTTGGTCAAATAAATCGTCTATCTTTAGGACATTATACTAGTTCTTGATGGTCACCTTGTTCAACTATCTATATCAATACTCATACGAAAAGACCCATCTTTCTTCCTAACAAACAAAACTGGAACACCCCATGGAGAGATACTTGGTCAAATGAAACCCTTATCAAACAAGTCCTTCAACTGTTATTTCAACTCCTTAAGTTCCGCCGGAGCCATACGATAAGGAGGAATAGAGATAGGTTGCGTATCTGGGAGAAGGTCAAAACCGAAGTCCATTTCCCGCTCGGTAGGAATACCTGGTAAGTCATCTGGGAACACATCCGGAAACTCACTTACAGCAGGGACCGACTCAAGAGAAGGGGTTTCAGAATCTACATCCCTCACCCTTACAAGATGGTAAAAGAAACTTTTATAAATCATCTTTCTAGCTTTAAGATAAGAAAAAAACTGACCCTTAGGCATAGAATTTGCCCCCTTCCACCATAGGATGGGATCATTCGGGAACTGAAACTTGACTACACGAGTTCTACAATCAATGGAAGAATAATAGGAGTGCAACCAATCGATACCCAAGATAACATCAAAGTCTAACATATCAAGCTCTACCAAGTCAACAAGAGTAACTCTATGGAACAAGCAAACAAGTCACTTTCTATAGACCCTCCTAGCCACCATAGAATCACCAACAGGAGTACAGACAGAAAAAGGTTCTAACAATACATCAGGGAGCACATCTAACCTCATAGCCACATATGGCTTCACAAAATACAAGGTAGCACCGGGATCAACTAAAGCATATACATCAAGTTGAAAAACTTTCAACATACCGGTAACCACATCCGAAGAACTCTCTTGTTCACCTCTAGTCTTAAGAGCATAAAAGCGGTTTTGCTTAAGAGCATTGGAACCCGAACCACTAGGAGTAGCTTGCTTGCCGCTATTCCCTTAGCCATAAGAATTGGGCAATCCCTCATTTTGTGACCACTCTTACCACAACAATAGCAACAATCGTGCTTCCTTCAACACTTAGTGCAATTAGACCTAGACAATGAAGATCTACTACCATTAACTCCTTGAGGCTTAGGGTAAGACACCCTATCTTGGTTGAACATTGGAGGAGCATTGGAGGAACCTTGACTGGAAAACTTTTGTCAGAATCTTGGACGACCTTGTCCATCGGACCTTGTGTTAGAAAAGTTACCATCACCGGTCTTAGCCCTTTTTTCCTCCCTATACCTTTCCTTGAGTTTCTCCTCCTCAATTTTTTGTACATGTACCATAAGACGAGATATGTCCATATCATGAATGAGCATTGCTGTTCGGCACTCTTTTACCACCATTTTGGAAACACCCGACACAAACTTACTCATTCTAGCCCTTGAATCAACAACCAATGATGGAGAATACTTAGACAATTGAATGAACTTTAGAGCATATTCCCTCAAACTCATACCCCCTTGTTGAAGGTTAATGAACTCTATCACCCTAGCTTCCCTCATCTTAAGGGGAAAAATCTATCAAGAAACGTGGCCTTAAATTTCTCCCAATCAAGAGGGCCCACATCTTCTGGTCTGCCTTCTTTCCATTGTTTATACCACACTTAAGTCACACCTATCAATTGATAAGCAGCCAACTCCGCCTTTCCAACGGTGTAAATCCCATGATCATCAAAATCTTATAGACCTCATCGATAAATTCTTGAGGATCTTCCTCAACTTATTAACCATAAAACTCCGGAGGATTCATCCTTGTGAAGTCCCTCACTCTTGATCCCACCGAATTCACATTTGAGCTTGCGGGAACCACAACCTCCCTATTGTCTTGGGTCGTCACGACTTGAGCCAACAATTGAAAAATAGCACTATACTCATCATTAGAAACATGCTCGGCCAAAGGATCGACCAGAACTTGAGGAGCTTGGGCAGGAGCTTCTTGTTGCGCATTCTCCCTCACATTACTTCTAGCATAAGCTCTTCAGGTAGCCATATCCTGAAGAACACAGGATATGGATTAGGAGAGAGACTTTATAGAATTAAACCATGTTACATCCTAGGATTTCTTATAAACCACGTCTAGTAGAGTTATATGGATTTCTTATAAACCATGCCATATAGCATAAGCTGTTCGGGTAGCCATATCTCTGATTACCAAGTTTGTCACAACCGAGGGGAACCCCCTAGATGTAACAGGGCGAATAGAACCCCGAAGGACTCCATACAAGCCACTTAGCTGTCATAACATAAGAAATAGAACAACAAGAGTAAAAAAATATTCCAAGTCCAAAACATTTTATAAAATGAAAAGCGGAAGTCTAAACTCATGTCTCTACATCGACATCTAATATAATAGAATGAAATTGGGCCTACCCATACATCATGTACAAAAGGGAAATACAATAATGGAAATAAACAATGATATCTATCCTCGAAGCATGAGTACTCACCAAAGCTCGAGAATCAACAAAATCACCAACTAGCCACGAGACTCGGAAACCTGTCTGTTGGACCATACATTTGGGACAAATGTAGGCAAGAGTATGCGTTAGTACAAAATAATGTACCAAGTATGATAGCCATGCATAAAACATTTAAAACATACTAAAAAGAGACATTTCATTTCATGACATGCAATTGACCGAGCTAAAACATTTTTATGAAAGAGTTATAAAACATAAGTCATAAATCATGGTCAATGCAAGCTAAGTTCTTCTTTTAAAGCTTTGAACTCATATGTGATACTCCTTGAGTAACCTTATTTCATTCTTACTTGTGGTGAATTATCCTTAACCGACATTGAGACCATGTGAGCTATAACATGGTATTCGGTGTCTACCACACACCGAAAAGAGGTGTCCTACTTGGCGAAGGTAGAACCTTGAACTTATAGCTTATTTCGATCCACTAGCTAATAAACCTATGTGGGCACATCGTTATGGGATAAGAAGATTACTACTACAAACCTGACCTCTTCTACGGAAGAGCTTCCATCTCATGAGATTTCTTTGGAAACCCGGCCTCTACTACGGGAGAGCTTCAATCTCATTGTCAATATCCACTCGGTGCTAAGCATACATCCCACAGAATAGTCATTTCTTACTTGACTTCATTACTCATGAAAGGGTGCCCTTGGCCTACCGATTCAAGCTAGTTTCATTAAGATATCTCCTCGTCTTTGATTCAATTAGGTGAGAAAGTCTTCCAACCTAAGAATCCTTTCTATGTGAGAAAACCTTTCACATCTTGCTAGTATGTGTTTTAGTGAGAATATCCTTTCACAACTCAACATCATCATAATTGGTACTTTACTCTCAAAGCACCCTTAAAACATTTGCATAGATTTCATAAAATAATGCATAAGTCCATAATTTATCTCCTTGAGGTTAAAACCCATTTTCAATCATCAACTCTTAGAAAACATGGGTTAGATATGGATTTCACCATAAATTCATGTAAAACTAGTAATACATGCTCAATTTAATAAAACTCTTCCTTGAAGATCAAAAATCTCTCAACATATAGATCATAACTTGAAAACATTGGGATCACATGGGTTCATAAGGGAATTCATCAT
Source organism: Solanum etuberosum (assembly GCA_029582245.1). Lineage (NCBI taxonomy): Eukaryota > Viridiplantae > Streptophyta > Magnoliopsida > Solanales > Solanaceae > Solanum > Solanum etuberosum. The sequence goes on along the minus strand of JAJONR010003339.1, from coordinate 17,236 downwards.
AAAAGCATTGAAATTCATCAATTTATGCATAGAAGATCATAATTAAAGCCTTTAAATAAAAAATGATAAGAACCCATGCTAATTGAAGAAAACCCTAACTTAATTGGGGAATTCTACCATTTGAAATAGAGAGATTTAGGAACTCCATGGATAGAAGGAATCTGTGGATGAAAAATATCATACCTTAACTCCAAATGCTAGCCTTCAATGGAGAAATTGGAACCTTAGCTTGAAACCCTAGGTGAATCCTTCTTCTTCTTCTTCAAGTTTCTAGATAGAGAATATTTGAGAGGAATTGGATTTCTTTTGGGGATTTGGAAGAATGAATTGAATGGGGTGAATTTGGGGGTTAAAAGGCTTATATAGGCGTTCTAATTGTAGGCGAAACAACATAGTATAGGAATTACTTAATTAGGAAAAGACCCAACTGCCCCTGAAAAATAACTGACTTCAGTGACCCACGGACCCAGTCGACAAACCGTGGTCGGACCCACGGCCCATCATGGTGGACCGTCGATCATGGTCAGGAAGTCTAATTTTGGGGTCTCGAACCACGATCCTCGACCAATGACCGTGGTCTGTTCTACGGTCCGTGGGTCGCGTCGTGGTCTTGGATCCTCAGTCCCTACCTAGGCAGGCAAACCACGGACCACACCTACGGTCCGTGGTCAACTTCACGAGTCGTGGGTGGCCGGCGTGGTCTGGCACCGACAACTTCTGAAAATCTATTGTTTTGGCTTTTTTTATTACGGGGTGTTACATTTATTCACCCAAGAGCCACCACGATGTACCGTTATTTACGAGAGGTCTATTCGTGGAATGGGATGAAGAAAGATATTGTGGGATTTATAGCTAAGTGTCCAAATTGCCAACAAGTGAAGGTTGAGTATCAGAAACTGGGAGGTTTGTCCCAAGATATTAGAATTCCTACTTGGAAGTGGAGATACTTGAATATGGACTTTATTGTTGGTTTGCCTCGCACCCGGTGACAACATGACTCTATTTAGGTGATAGTAGATCGGATGACAAAATCGGCTCATTTCCTTTTCGTCAGGGTTTCCTATTCGGCAGAGGAATATGCCAAGTTGTATTTGAGAGAAATGGTGAGGTTGCATGGAGTGGCCTTCTCCATTATTACCGATCGTGGTACCCAATTCACTTCTCAGTTTTAGAAATCATTCCAAAAGGGGCTTGGCACTAAGGTTAGTCTTAGCACGGCTTTTTGATACGCTCAAATTACACCTCCCTAAAGAAGTATAAGTGATCGTTGTCAAATAAAGAACCCAACTTGTAGGTTGGGGTCGATTCCACGAGGAATATGGTTCAGACTTAAACTTAACTCACTATTATATCCGTTCAGTCAAACTATTTTCGAAAACAAGTAATTAAAGGTGGGGTTTTGTGTAAACAAGTAAATGATTGTTGATCAAGTAACAAGTGAGCATGATTCAAACTTTTGATTATCAATATGAGAGAGAAACTAGAGCATATGTGTTCCCCATAAGCTCTTAACGCGGTAATCCTAATAATAGTAATCATTTCCTAGTGTTTTACATGCAAAGTTGGTAAAACAAGATCCCTGTGTGATTGGTCCTCCAAATAGGGAATTTCACTATGAACCTTGGTCCGGCTACGAGTGTATACTTTACTAACCCTTACCTTTACCTCAGATTAGACATCACATCAATGTATGGCTTAGTTTTCAGCCTCGCACCAATGGACATTAGACTATTAGATAGCATCCACTAAATCTCTGTTGCAAATTCTTTTCTCATTAACTACCTCCTTGGTCCGGTAAGTAGCAATAAGGCGGGTTCTAACGCGTGCACTCGTTAAAAAGACTTCTAAGCAAAAGAATTACCAATACATGCATAAACACTATTCAAGAATTACTTAATTATTATTAATACGTTGTTAATTGCTCATGGTTCCCACAACCCTAGTTATGGATTTAGGTACTCATGCTTGAAAGAACACAATTCATGTTTAGATAAAGAGAATTCATGAACTTACAATTAGAGTAGAAGAAACTCGAAATCTCCAATTGAATTGCAAAGTCAATATCGTGTCAAACAAAATTAGAAAATCAAATTGCTAAAGTTGCAAGTTAATTTCACCAAATGCCCAGAACTAAAAGTAAACTATATTGTCTAACCCCAAAAATGAGGTTTAGATACCCTATTTATAGAAAAACATGTCCTAAACAAAAAAGAAACGAAATAAGGATATAAACTTTTGGGACGTGGCTTCATTCGACGACTTCGACCTACGGACCGTGGGTCGACCTGCGGTCCATAGGTCCCTTCCATAGCTCCATACTTAGAATCTTTTTCATCAGGTACTGGAACTTCAACTCCCAGAATCTACGGTCCCTTCCATAGCTCCATACTTAGAATCTTTTTCATCAGGTACTGGAACTTCAACTCCTAGAATCAATCGACGGATGTGCAGGACGGCCCGTAGGTTGACCTACGGTTCGTCAGTTGCATCTGTAGTTCCACACTTGGTTAGACTTCCCTGATGCTCCATCTACGCCACCCATCGACGGACCGTTGAAGGACCTGTGGTCCGTAGCTGACTTCCGTGGGTGGCTCCTTCTGCAGATTTTCAGCTATCATCTCACTCTACCACGTCCAAGCCTATTTCCTGCAAATATAACACAAAAAAATTAATTCTAACACAATATAGCTCTAGACAAATATAACATCGAAGTGAAATGTATCAAAAATACCTTAAACTCACGGTATATCAACACCCTCAACTTAAACTCGTTGTTTGTCATCAAGCACACACTAAACTCTAAATGATACTTGTGTAGAAGAAGACATTCAAACTCAAGCAATCACATGGCTTTCTAACTCACATCCCTTATTTAGTGCAAACCTTTTCATCTAGACTCAACAAGCTAACTCATGCGGATCAAGATATGACATAGATTGACCAATAGAGATCACAACATACACTTTTCACAATCATCAAGGTACCAACTTTCCAACAATGTAACTAGTGCACTCACTTCAAACTAAATACCTTTTTCACACAATAAATATAAATTTTGAGTTTAAGGATTCATTCAACACTCACGCTTAGAAGTGACTTCAAGTACAGTTAGTGCTCACTACCATAGGCTTGCCCTTATTTTCACTGCATAGACTCTCCAAACTAGTCACTAGGATCACTATAGGACTTTCTTATCTTGTAACGTAGGCTCAGGGTAAGGTAGGATATATTTGGGTACTATTTAGTGACTTTCTGCCCTCCTTGACATTACATTGGCTTTTTACCTCTTTTCTCAACCCTATTCTTGACCTCCTTTCATTTTCTTTTCTTTTTCTTCACTCTCCTCAATACAGATGTGACTTTTGACTTTATAGCTCATATTTTTCACTTTTCTTCTTTTTCTTTTACTTCATTTTTCATTGCTTCTTTCAGTACTATTGTCATTCATCTTTTGAATACAATCACATCTTCTTCTTCTTTTCTTTTTCTCTCTTCAACACAAAACTCTTTTCATACCCTTTTTCTTTCAGTTTCCTTTTTCTCAAAGCCACCCTCAACTTATGCTTTTTGCAAGGGTTGAAGTACACAATATCCGATGTCGGACCAGGGCCAAGATCAAGGTAACTTTTTGAATGAGCCACCCTCAACTTAGGCTTTTGGCCTAAGTCAAGGTGCACAAATCCAAGGAGGGACAAGGGCCAAAACAATTATTTTAAGGGAAGGTGAGTTAGGTGTATTGGAAGAAGTGGTCTCTTTTAGGCTCAAACATTTGAATCAAGGGGAACATTATTTCTTTTGGTTGGATCATTTTAGGCATTAGTGGACTTATCAGAACAAGGGCCTATGATCATTTCCCAACTTCTAGCCTAGATTATCTTAGCAGTACCAAGGGGTAAGTTCTAGATTGGCACAATACTATCTGAACATTCAAACTTTTCTGACTCACACTTGGCACATTGTTTCATTATCAGATTATTAGATTACCCAGTTCAAGTTTCAGCTTAAGTCATGAGGTCACATCGGTTCTTTATCATGTCATATCAAGAGCCAACATATTCAACTCATCAAACCTATAGATTCTAGCACATTTAACAATTTTTTGGACGGGTATCAATTTCATGCTTTTTATGCCATCATGCTTTTATTCTTCTACTTACTTCAACACACATATTCCTAAACATGCCGGTTTAACGTAAAAGTAAACAGGGCTTTTGGGGGAAAGAACATAGGCAAGAAAACCCCAAAGGAGGATTATGAGTTGGGTTACCCATACTTCACCCTAACACTCTAACTATTTACCCCACCCCCAACAAAATAAGGTGCAATTTCCCTCAGTTGACAGGAAGAAAAAAAGAAGGTATAGGGTGAAGGTGAAGCAAATCTGTGGCGCAAATGCGCCGAAGACCACTCAAGAAGTGGGTGGGTCTGGTTTCCTGGAGCTCGTTGGATCAATACTCTGGACGCCATCAGTAGCGCCCGCATCAACACTAGTAGCACCATCAGTAGTGCTCACTCTGGGATCTACGGATGCCATCCACGGTCCGGGCATGGATCGACAGACTGTCGATGGGGTCCGTAGGTCACTACACAACTATTTTCTGCAGATTTCCTTGCCATTCATCCCTGCACACGTAGCAACCATTTGGCCTTTTTTTTTACATTTTCTCGACACTTTTTAGACACAGACCTTATTCTATATCTATCCAACACTAATACAAAAATAAAACACCTATCAAAAGAGCTACAAAAATCAAAATAAAAGAATAAAACTCCTATATTGCAAAGAAAAACATATAGTTGGCTAGATTGTACATCTTGGGTTGCCTCCCAAGAAGCGCTTTATTTAACGTGGCGGCACGATGCAGACCCCTTGATTACTCAGACTTCATCAATATTCCATGTCTCTATCACTGCATTGACACTCTCAAAATTTCCCATGTAGCTTTTTATCCTCCAGTGGTTGTCCTTGAACCTTGTACCCTTCCTCCTCTCGATCTCGACCACTCCATGAGGGGACACTTGGGTCACTCTGAGTGGTCCAGCCCCACTTAGATTTAAATCTGCCGGGAAGCCAGCGCAACCTTGAGTTAAATAGCAACACCAAATCACCAGGAGCTAATTCATGCGTTTCTATCATTTGATCATGGTGATTTTTCTCCTAGCACAAGGCTGCATCTACTTTCTCATTATTAAACTCTTTATATTTTTGTCCCATAATGTGATTCACCACAGATACCGATTTAAGGTCACTTTCTTTCTTTATAGACCGACAGACGTTAAAAGTCACCTCCTCCTTATTCAGTCAAAACTTCATCTGTCTTTTCTCCATATCGACTAAGATGCACCCAGTAGCGAGGAATGGTCTCCCTAAGATGATGGGAACCTCAAAGTCAATTTTGAAATCAAGTATCACAAAGTCCACCGGAAAAATGAATGATCCCACTTTCACAAGGACATCCTGAAGCACTCTAATGGGCTTCTTCACAGTTCTATCAGCCATAAGTAGACGCACCGCAGTTGGTTTTGGGGCTCCTAAACCAAACTTCTTATAGATTGACAATGGCATCAAGTTAATGTTGTCCCCAAAATCACAAGGCATTCGCAAAGTGCATCTTACCGATGGTGCAAGGAATATTTAAAGCTCCGGGATCCTCTTTCTTTTGTACCAGTGACCTCATAGAAATAGCACTAAAATGCTGCAAACTCTCATAATTCTCAAAACTAATAGCCCTCTTTTTAGTCACCAAGTCCTTCATGAATTTTGCATACCCAGGCATTTGCTCCAAAGCTTTTATCAACGGGACATTGATGGAAAGCTGTTTCAACATAGTGATGAACCTGCGGTATTTTCCTTATTCAGTCTTTTGCTTTAACCTCTGTGGGAAGGGAGGTGGAGGTCTAGGCATGGGAACAACTTTCTAGGTCAACTCAGCCTCCTTCTTTGCAGCATCTTTCGTCTCTCCAGTAACTACTACCTCATCCACATCTTTTTCTACCACCTTTTCAACTTCAGATGGCATGGGGGAATCAATAGTCTATTTTCCTCCGCGAGTTGTGATTGCCATACATTACCCATAATTTTTCGGATTCTGGATGGTGTTTCTGGGAAGTGTGCCCAGTTGGCGTGGATTTAATGTAGCAGGCAACTGAATGAACTTCTATTCAAGTTGCTTGATCGACACTGCATGGGCATCAACTTTTTGACCGATTCCAGACAAGTCATTTCGCATCTCTTTCAAATTCTCATCAGTTGCATCAGACCGCTTCATCATCTTTTGCATTATATCCTCAATGCGGGTCATACTATTACCACCCTCTATATTACCAGGAGGAACATATGGCCCACCCTTATCATTGTTGTTGCCATAGTTGTTTTGGTTGTAGTTGGTGTCACGAATGTAGTTCCCATAACGGACATAGTTACCCTCACGATTGTAGTCTCCATAGTTTTGGCCTTGGTTTCCTTGACCTTGGCACCAATTATCCGAGATGGAACCTTGGGCATTGGTTCGGAAACCCCCCGTCTGATAATTTACCAAGTACGCATCCTCCTCATAGTAGCACTCCTCAACTGGTGGTGGTGGAGACCTAGTTAGATAATTCACCGCATTTACCTTTTCTGCACTCCCACTCACATGCTTTAGTACGAAACCCAATTATGTTCTCATATGTGCCATTTCTTCCCGAATGTCATCATTGGCTTGGTTGGGGGTGGCTTGTACAGCAAACGTGGTCCCATTAGTGTTTGCCTTTCTAGTGCTCCAGGCCTTGTTGTTTTGGGAAATCCGCTCAAGCTACTCGGCTATATTTTCAAAGGTGCACTCACAATAAGATCCTCCAACAATAGTATCAAGCACAGCCCTTCCATTGTCATCTTTCGCTCTATAGAAATACTCTTTCAATGACTCATCATCAATGCGGTGGTTTGGAACATCATGAACCCAGTGAACCTATACCAAGAACTGCTGATCGACTCTCCTGGTAGTGCTGCGAAATTGTTCAATTTATCCTTATGATTGAGCTTTTCGGACACCGGAAAGTATCTCGCATTGAATATCTTATGCATTTGGTCCCATGTATAGATCAAATTGTATGGTAACTCAGAAAATCACATAGCAGCATCTCCAGTCAGTGATAGTTGAAAGACCCTCAGACCGATGACATCCATATCTAACTCTGGTAGCCCAACATAACTTTTGCACACACTGGAAAGTTTAGCCATATGAGCATAGGGATCCTACGAAGCCAACCCAGCAAACAACCCTCTCGCTGTAAGTATTTGTATCAAAATGCTAGTGACCACGAATGTGTGACCTGGAGGTAGCGGTGGAAGAACAATAGGACCATCTGAGGTTGTCGCATCATAATCAGCCCTGTAATGCTCATGAAACCTCGGTACTGGTGGATTCTGAACCCTTTCTGCATTTTCGATTAGATTACCACCATGAACCTGAGCGGGCACATTAATAGTTCTTGGAGGATGCAATTCCATTCCATCTCCAAGATCCTCTCTGATTGGATTATTTTTGGACCCCTTGATTATCCATTTTTCTCAAAGTTTTACTCAACTCTGGATCGTAGGGGGTCACTGGTTCCCCTCGACTCTGTGTACTTGGCATACACTAGATTAGAAACCTGTAGAAAACAAAAATGTAAAATTGGGAAATAATTGACTAAAGTTCAATAATGTAGATAAACTTAATCTTAAAGCCAAATTCCCTGGCAGCGGCGCCAAAATTTAATACGCTCAAATTATACCTCCCTAAAGAAGTATAAGCGATCGTTGTCAAATAAAGAACCCAACTTGTAGGTTGGGGTCGATCCCACGAGGAATATGGTTCATACTTAAACTTAACACACTATTATATCGGTTTAGTCAAACTATTTCCGAAACCAAGTAATTAAAGGGGGGGTTTTGTGTAAACAAGTATATGACTATTGATCAAGTAACAACTGAGCAGGATTCAAAATTTTGATTATCAATATGAGAGAGAAACTAGGGCATATGTGTTCCCCATAAGCTCTTAACACGATAATCCTAATAATAGTAATCATTTCCTAGTGGTTTGCATGCAAAGTTGGTAAGATAGATATGCCTAAGTGATTGGTCCTCCAAATAGGGAATTTCACTATGCACCTTGGTCCGGCTACGAGTGTATACTTTACTAACCCTTACCTTAACCTAGGATTAGACATCACATCAATGTATGGCTTAGTTTTCACCCTCGCACCAATTGACATTAGACTATTAGATAGCATCCACTAAATCTCTGTTGCTAATTCTTTTCTCATTAACTACCTCCTTGGTCCAGCAAGTAGCAACAAGGCGGGTTCTAACGAGTGCACTCGTTAAAAATACTTCTAAGAGAATGAATTACCAATACATGCATAAACACTATTCAAGAATTACTTAATTACTATTCATACATTGTTAATTGCTCATGGTTCTCACAACCCTAGTTGTGGATTTAGCTACTCATGCTTGAAAGAACACAATTCATGTTTTGATAAAGAGAATTCATGAACTTACAATTAGAGTAGAAGAAACTCAAAATCTCCAATTGAATTGCAAAGTCAAAATCGTGTCAAACGAAATTAGGAAATTAAATTGCTAAAGTTGCAAGTTAAATTCACCAAATACCCAGAACTAAAAGTAAACTATATTGTCTAACCCCAAAAATGAGGATTACATACCTATTTATAGAAAAATATGTCTTAAATAAAAAGGAAATGAAATAAGGAAATAAACTTCTGGGACGCGGCTTCATTCAACGACTTCAACCTACGGACTGTGGGTCGACCTATGGTCCGTAGGTCCCTTCCGTAGCTCCATACTTAGACTCTTTTTCATCAGGTACTGGAACTTCAACTCCAAGAATCAATCGATGGATGTGCAAGACGGCCCGTAGGTCGACATATGGTCCGTCAATTGCATCCGTGGTTCCACACTTGGTCATACTTCCCTGATGCTCCATCTACGCCACCCATCGACGGACTGTCGAAGGACCTATGGTCCATAGGTGACTTCTGTGGGTGGCTCCTTCTTTCAAATTTTTAGTTGTCATCTCACTCTACCATGTCCAAGCCTATTTCCTGCAAATATTACACAAAAACATTAATTCTAACATAATATAGCTCTAGACACATACAACTTCTAAGTGAAATATATCAAAAATACCGTAAACTCACGGTATATCACTTTTTATCCGTAAAACTATGGGCAAGCGGAGCATACTATCCAAACTTTTTAAGATATATTAAGAGCTTGTGTGATTGATTTTAAGAGTAATTGGGATGGCCATTTGCCATTGATAGAATTTTCCTATAATAATAGCTATCACTCAAGTATCGATATTGGTCCATTTGAGATATTTGTATGGTAGGAGGTGTAGATCTCCCATTGGTTGGTTTGAGGTGGGTGAAGTTTCCCTAATAGACCCCGAGCTAGTTCATGAGGCTATTGAGAAAGTTTGACTCATTAGAGAGAGGTTGAGAACGACTCAAAGTCGGCAAAAGTCTTATACCGATATGAGCAGAAGGGATCTAGTGTTTGAGGTTAACGATTGGGTTTACTTGAAAATCTCACCCATGTAGAGTGTCATGAGGTTTGGTAAGAAGGGGAAGCTTAGTCCCCGGTATGTAGAACCATATCAGATTTTGATGCGTGTGGGTAGGTTTCTTATTAGTTAAATTTGCCGAATGAGTTGGCAACCGTGCATCCCATTTTTCATGTCTCTATGCTTAAAAGGTGTGTTGGTGATCCGACCTCCATAGTCTCCCTAGAAGGGTTGGGACTTTATGAGAGCCTTTCATATGAGGAAGTTACGGTTGAGATTCTAGACCTGCAAGTTAAGAGATTGAGAAACAAGGAAATAGCTTCCGTGAAGGTTTTGTTGAGGAATCTATTAGTTGAGGGTGCTACTTGGGAGGCCGAGGCCGATATGATATCCCGATATCCTCATCTCTTTCCTTCTACTCCTATTCTAGCTTGAGGTAATGAGTTTCCTCTTGAGTTGTCCTTGTTTTAGAGTCATGTGTTTTTATGTGTTTTCCATGATTTCCTTATGATTATGCATGTTCATGAAAACTTGTGTTTTCAAAGAAAATGAGTTTATATGATTGATTGTCCTCTTGTTTTTGTGCATTGATTATGAGTTTCCTATAGACTTCATGAGATAAATTGATGAACATGCAATAGCTATGCTTTTTTAGAGTAAAATGCATAGAGGCTCCATGAGATTCTGTTGAGCATGTTTTTAGCTTTGAGAAGGTAGTTCCTCCTTGAACATGAGAAACTTTGAGAATTCATGCATATTGGGCTGTTAGATGTAGTTCCTATTTCCTTAGGTTGCATTTGAGTATGATGAGCTTGGAGTTGATGTTTCCTCCTTATTTATGTGCATTGCATCGAAGGTTGGGTTGTCAGTTCCTCTCCTACTCTTTTAGAACTAGTTGGAATCTCATTCCAGGACGAATGGTCCCAAGGGGGAGATATTGTAACACCACGTATTAAAAAAGACCAAAATAGCAGATTTCCAGAAGTTGCAGGTGCTAGACCACGCCGGCCACCCACGGTCCGTGGAGTGGACCATGAACCGTAGGTGCGGTCCGTGGTTGGCCTGCCTAGGTAGGGTCTGGGGGTCCAGGACCACGACGCGACCCACGAACCGTAGGTCAGACCACAGTCTGTGGTTCGAGACACCAAAAATCAGACTTCCTGACTATGAACGACCGTCCACCAGGACGGGCAGTGGGTCAGACCACGGTCCATCGACTAGGGTCCGTGGGTCACTGCTGTCAGTTATTTTCAGGGGCAGTTGGGTCTTTCCTTAATTAATTAATTCCTATAGTATGTCGTTTTGCCTACATTTAGAACCCGTATATAAGCTTTTTAACCCCCAAATGCACCCCATTTATTTCATTCTTCTAAATTCTCAAAAGAAAACCAATTCCTCTCAAATATTCTCTCTAGAAACATGACGAAGAAGAAGAAGGATTCACCTAGGGTTTAAAGCTAAGGTTACAATTCCTCTCTTGAAGGTTAGAAATTGGACTCAAGGTATGAGAGTTTTCATCCATGGATTCATTCCATACATGGAGTTCCTAAACCTCTCTATATCAAATGGTAGAATTCCCCAATTAAGTTAGGGTTCTCTTAAATTAACATGGGTTCTTATCATTATTGATTTAATGGCTTTAATTATGATCTTCTATGCATGAACTGATGAGTTGCAATACTTTTATAATGAATTCCCTTATGAACCCATGTGATCCCTATGTTTTCAAGCTATGAACTATATGTTGAGGGATTTTGATTTTCAAGGAAGAGTTTTATTAAATTGAGTATGTATTGATAGTTTTACATGAATTTATGATGAAATCCATATCTAACCCATGTTTTTAAAGAATTTATGATTGAAAGTGGGTTTTGACATCAAGAGGTAAATTATGGACTTATGCATTATTTTATGAAATCTATGCAGATGTTTTAAGGGTGCTTTTAGAGTAAAGTACCAATGATGATGTTGTGTTGTGAAAGGTTATTCTCACTAAAACAGATACTAGCATGATGTGAAAGGTTTTCTAACATAAAAATGATTCTTAGGTTGAAAGGCTTTCTCACCTAATTGAATCAAAGACTAGGAGCTATCTTAATGAAACTAGCTTGAATTGGTTGTCCAATGGCACCTTTTCATGAGTAATGAACTCAAGTAAGAAATGACTATTCCATGGGAATTTATGCTTAGCACCAAGTGGATATTGAATATGAGATGGAAGCTCTCACGTAGTAGATTCTGGGCTTCCAAAGTAATCTCATGAGATGGAAGCCTTCACGAAGTAGAGTCCGGGTTTCTAGGAGCAATCTCCTTATCCCATAACTATGTGCCCACATAGGTTGATTAGCTAGTGGATCCACTTAAGCTAGAAGTTTAAGGTTCTACCTTGTGGGGTAGACACCAGATTCCATGTTATAGCTCACATGGTCTCATGTCGGTTAAGGCTAATTTCCCACAAGAAATAATGAACTAAGGTTACTCTAGGAGTATCACATATGAGTTCAAAGATGTTAAAGAAGAAGTTAGCTTGCACTGACCATGATTTATAACTTATGTTTAATAGCACTTTCATATTATGTTTTAGCTTGGTCAATTGGATGTCATGAAATGAAATGTCATTGTTAGCATGATTTAAATGTTTTATGCATGGCTATAATACTTGGTACTTATTTTGTACTAACACATACTCTTTCCTATATTTTTCCTAAATGTAGGGTTCGACAGACAGGTTTCTGAGTCTCGTGGCTAGTAGTTGAGTTCATAATTCCCTGAGCTTTAGTGTGTCCTCATTCTTCGAGGATGGAGGTATTGTTTTCGTTTCTTTCTCGTATTTCTCTTTTGGACATGATGTAAAGGCTAGGCCCAATTTCATTCTATTGTATTAGATGGTTATGTTGAGACATGAGTTTAGACTTCCGCTTTTCATTTTATAAAATGTTTTGGACTTGGACTATTATTTTACTCTTATTGTTCTATTTTTTATGTTATGAGAGTTAAGTGGCTTGTATGGAGATCTTCAGGGTTCTATACGCCATGTTACATCTAGGGTGTACCCTTGGGTCGTGAAAGTTTGGGCCACCAACCTCAAATGTAGATAGATAAAGGCTAGGCTAGTGAGTACGGAAGCAAAAACAAAAAATCCCACCCAGTATTTGATAACCACACAGAAACAATGAGAAAAATATAATCGATAAATGGAGTGGAAGAGTGTAAAATTTGGAAAATTTGAAAAGGAATGGAAATTTAAATTCAAAATCCTTAAGGTTCCATTTTGACCCTTCAGTTCGCGCCCTAGTCAGCGACACCAACTTATGTCACCGACCATTTGGCGATGCATTGAATGGTGCTTTTGATCACCTAATATAATAGAAATCCAAATTTTTAGTAGGTCAAAACGGCGATCCAGATCAGGCTAACCGACTGGTACCCAACTTTGCCTAATTGCCTCCCTTTTTCCAAAACTTCAAATTTTTAACCTGCACATCAAACACCCATTATTCAAACAACACAAATAAAAACTAAAAACTTGGGTTGCCTCCCTAGAAGCACCTTATTTAACGTCGTGGCACGACGAAGACATTCTTTCAAACTTTATTCTTTGGGTTGACCATGGTCACTAAGTAAACCTCATTTTGGTCTTGGATTTAAATGAGTCGAGATTTCACCCATTTGTGCTTTAAACTGCTTAATAGATACTGAATGTGAGGAAACTATTTGGTTCAGAGATCTGACATCATATTTTATTTACTTTAGCCCTTTGTCTGATCCTTCCACTTTGTTGAGAATGCGTGCAAGCATATCTTTAGTGCAAAAAAATTCAGGATCAGCCCTTTACTTCTTTGGCTTTTGACTCTCATGGGGAGGTACATATCTCTCTTTGTCACTGTCCCGGTCTCTCCAATTTGTACCACGATCACGCCATTCCTTATCTCGGTCTCTCCAACCATCATCACGATCCCTATTCCAGCCTTGGTTCCTACCCGACCTGGATAGTTCGGGCGGAAGCCTCCTCTTTGATTTGATAAGAAGTGAACTTCTTCATTGTACATAGCTTCAAATTGCGCTTCATCGGGATTCACTCCATTAACTCCAATCGCATGGACAGCCTTAGAACCACTACAACATGACGTGTTTCAATAATAGGTCCATTTGGGTCATTATCTTGGCCATGTTTGCATCCTGTTCTTGGTCCTTTTTGAATTGTTCCTTTGTCAACCTGAAGTTCAAAGGAAACACTTGATCTTATCTAGTGTACCAAGTACAATTCATCTTTGTCATTTCATAGAGGAGAATAGATGCTACTTCAAACGGTTGTTGCATGATTCCTCCTCGAACAAGCTGGTAAGCCACACCCTTGTTGACTGAATCTTGACTTCGGTAGAAATATTGTAGCAACACATTGTTCAGGAGTCCATGAGTTGGCATTAAGGAAACTAAAACTCTAGATATTAAGCCCTAAGTGAGTTGAAATCCCCGACTCATCAACATGCTCATTATTTACATGGACATTTCTCGTTTCATGGTTCATGCTTAACATATCTTAGAGGAGAAACTGAAGGAAAAGTCTAGGGAGACAAAGAGGGCTAAAACCGGTAAAGGAAATTTCTCTCATTTAAGGTCCGATGGACATGGTCGTCCTATGTTTCGGCAAAGGTTTACCCGTCAAGGTTCCTCCAATGCTCCTTCTAAGTTCAACAAAGAGAGGTTGTCTAACCCTAGGTCTAAAGGCTGGAATGGTAGTGGGTCTTCATTGCCTATGTCTACTTGTGCTAACTTTGGAAAGAAGCACGAGGGTAAGTGCCTAGCCGGCACAGATGGTTTCTTCGGTTTTGGTAAGAGTGGTCATAAGATAAGGGATTTCCTAATGCTTACGGCTAAAGGAAGAGAGGGCAAGCAAGCTCCTCCTTGTGGTTTGGGTTCCAATGCTCCCAAGCAAAACCGATTTTGTGCAATCCAGACTCGTGGTGAACAAGAGGGTTCTCCCGATATAGTTGCCGGTATGTTGAAAGTCTTCCAACTTGATGTTTATTTTTTACTTGATCCCGGTGCTACCTTGTCTTCTGTGACGCCATATGTAGTTATGAGATTTGATGTTCTTCCAGATGTGTTGTTAGATCCCTTTTCTGTCTCTACGTGTTGGTGATTCTATTGTGGCTAAAAGGGTCTATAGAAAGTGTCCTGTCTCCTTGTCCCATAGAGTTATTTTGGTTGACTTGGTAGAGCTTGATATGCTAGATTTTGATGTTCATCTTGGTATAGATTTGCTGCATTCATGTTATGCTTCTGTTGATTTTAATACTCGTGTAGTAAAGTTTCAGTTCCCGAATGATCCCTTCCTAGAGTGGAAATAGGGAAATTCTATGCCTAAGGGTCAGTTTGTCTCTTGTCTTAAAGCTAGAATGGATTCTGAAACCCCTACTGTTGATTCGGTCCCCATTATTAATGAGTTTTCGGAAGTATTCAAAGATGATTTACCCGCTATTCCTTTCGAAAGGGAAATAGACTTCAGTATTGACCTTCTCCTAGATACGCAACCTATTTCTATTCCTCCTTACCGTATGGCTCCGGTGGAACTTAAAGAGTTGAAAGGACAATTGAAAGACTTGTTGGTTAAGTGTTTCATCCGACCAAGTATCTCTTCGTGGGGTGCTCTGATGAGTCCGAGATTTGGACTCATTTAGGGCTTTGTTTTGATAGTATTAGTGTCCTCAAATGCCTATTTTATTCTTTAAACTGATGTTAAAGTATTGATTTACAGCTATGAAGGCCAAAGAGCAAGGCAAGGACATAACCGGACAAAAAGGAACTGAAGAGCGTAAGGAATGAAGAATAAGAAATCCTGAAGATCGCAAGACCACTCGGTGCGCCGTCGAGTGGATCTTTAGCTCGCCTAAAGGTCCAACATGCCAGTACTGGGGAAAAAGCAAGTTGGCGACAAAAATGGGCAGTCGGCGGATCAACGATCGGTTGCGCGACATCAAATTGGATCACCCAAAGTTACAGGACCTGAGGTGCTGAAGGCCAATGCAAAATAGCAATGTAAGAGGACACTCGGTGGATCGCCAATCGGTTCGGCGAGGCGCGACTTAATCCGCCGAGTGGACTTTCAGGCTTGATTTTGGAAAATTATAAATTGGATTTTAAATGTAATTTTGGGGAGTTCTCCCAGATATTACAGTTCCCATTCTAGACTTAGAGTTTTCTCTTGAGTTTTGAGTTTGAATTGTATAATTTTGGAGGATTTTGAAAGTGAATCTTTGAATTTCATTTTTAGAAATCATTGTAAAGTCTTGGATACTCTTACCCAGATCATGGCTAATGTATCTGGTAAACGTTTTTCTATTTTTATGATGTGTAGCTAAAACCCCAATTCTTGGGGTGTGATCATGTGTTTATTTGTCTAATTATCGTATGTGTATTGTTGTTTGATGATGAATTTTCTGTTTTAATGTGGGTTTAATCATTAGTTGAGGTTTAATTTATGAATTGTAGTTGCAAATGTAATTCTAATTTTGAGTTCTTAGCTTGCTTGAGAAAGAGGTTTTGGGACCAAAATTTTTGATTAATGATTTGTGGGTATTGGGTTATTATGGGTTCAGCTCGAAAGAGTGAATCTTAAATCCAATCTTACCCATCTAGCTCGAGAGAGTGGATGTATTAAGGTTGTGGGCTGGTTATCTTGTTAAGCTTGTGGATTTTTGAAAGAAAGCACTTGATCCGTAATAGTTGTTCGAGAGAAAACTATTGCACTTAAAGTCCAGTATACCCACAACGTTTCAGCAAATCATCGTTAGATTTCAATTACCCATATAGCATAATTAGCCTATAATCGATCACATCCCAAGAACTCACCCCATATTGTTATTTTCCCCTGTTTTCATTGTTATTTCAGCGTTTCATTGGAAAATTAAACCCCCCATTTGACATTAGTTGTCACCCTTTTAGATTTAATTGTATATTTTTCGATAATTTTTATTCCTATAACCATTTATAACACGTTTGTACTTCATGAATGAATATTAAACACGTACCACTCTATGTGGGTTCGACCCCAACTCTTTGTTGGGTTTTATAATGATTAACGATCGATTACACCTAGAATTGGATGAGGTATGTTTGAAACGTTCTAATCAAAATGGAGCCACTACCGGGGAATGGTGTTGTTTGATATTCTATTATTGAAGTTAAATTGTGTTCTTTTCGTGTTATAGTTGAACCGACTTAATTTGTTTTGTGTTTTTGTTGTTTGTGTTGAACGGTGGAAGAGATGAGTGTAAACGGAAGTAATGGTAGCCAAGTGGGGCACCAAGACGACATTGGAAATTCGAACGATGTAAATGACCCAAATCAGTTGGATGGTGTTGGTGCGATTCGTCTACCTCCGGCTGAAGGAAATGTTGTTTTCCACATTACTAGCACAATGCTTCAGCTCCTACACCTTAAAGGATTATTTGAAGGGCTAGATCATGATGATCCCCATGAGCATATTAGGAACTTTGTAGATGTTTGTGGTTTGTTCTCATTTAAGAACTTATCACAAGAATCAGTCCGTCTCAGGTTGTTTCCATTCTCTTTGATGGGTGAAGCTACTAAATGGTTGGCTGAGTTATCGAGGGACTCCATCACCTCTTGGGATGAGCTTACCACAGCATTCCAAGTGAGATTTCCCCCCCCCCCCC